>VUQS01074677.1:5518-18664 GCA_015108495.1 Heterochromis multidens | reverse complement strand
CTAAATCAGATAAAAAGTCTGAGAAATCAGAGCGAAACTCAGAGTAGGGACCAGGTGGACGATAAATAACAACAAACAAAACTGGTTTTTGTTTTCTCCAATTAGGGTGGACAAGGCTAAGAATCAGGCTTTCAAATGAAATAAAACTCTGTCTGGGTCTATGGTTGATTAATAAGCTGGAGTGGAAGATTGCTGCTACTCCTCCTCCTCGGCCTGTGCTTAGAAGATTCTGACAGTATGACTTGGGGGTGTCGATTCATTTAAACTAACATAATCATCGTGCTGTAACCAGGTTTCTGTAAGGCAAAGTAAATCAATTATTAAATTGTTTACTGTACTAACAGGGACTTAGAGAGACCTAATGTTTAATAGTCCACATTTAACAGTTTTACTCTTTGGTGTGGTTGAGGATGCTATATTATTCTTTCTTTGTGAATTTTTATGCTTAAATCGTTTTTGCTCATTTTTCGTTTGTTTTTTGATGGTCTGGGAGCAGACACAGTCTCTATGGGGATGGGGTTTTGGGGGGATGACAGGAGCGTGTAAGAGTGGAACCCTCAGGCAGAAGTTTCAGGGTTCCTTCTATGTCGCCTGTTCTGACCTTTGGAAGACAATTGACTATGGTTGCTGGTGTCTCTAACTTCACGTTTCTCAAAACAGAATCACCAATAAAAAGAGCTTTGCGAACTCTACAAGAAATATGAATAAGCTTCTCTAGATCTTGCTGGGACACATAATCTGTCACTTTAGCTATAAATGAACAAATGAGCAATGCTTGGTGACTCTGCGTTTGGGATTGGGGCTTTTAATTTGAAAAAAGTTTTTAAAAAAAATGTTGGAATCATGGTTAACCCACTAATTCTCCCAAACACCTGAAATGACTCACCATGACTTGTACAATGAGTAGAATTCCATGGAAAATATGTTTCCTCCTTTGAATTGTAAGAAAAAACATAAGGGGCCTGCACATGCTGAAACCTGCTGAAAGATGTCTGAAAAGTATGATAACGATTTCTCTGAACAGTTCTTTTCCCAGGGTGGAATGATTATACAGCATACATCTTTAATGACTTTAACAAAAACAGGAATTGGGTGAACAACTTTGAATTTATTTTGGATTTTCTCTAATCCACACAGGGTCAAAAGTATACTTACAGGCTTAATATCTGAGCACTCTTCTTGGAAGAATTGGTAAAGTTCATTTAAATTGGTCAGTTTTCTGGCACAGACTGGGCTTAGTAAGCATAGTAAGCAAATTTTCAACAGGGTTGAGGTCGGGGCTTTGGGAAGGCCATTCCAGAAGCTTAATGTTAGCCTGCTTTATCCATTCCAAAACCAGTTTTGATGTGTTTGGGATCATTGTCCTGTTGGAAAACCCAACTGTGCCCAAGTTTCAACCGTCTAGCTGTTGATTTGAGATTAAGTTGAAGAATTTGGAAGTAGTCCTCATTCTTCATTATTCCATCCACTTTGTGCAATGTACCAGTACCACTGGCAGATTAACAGCCCCAGAGCATGATGCTACCAGTACCCTGCTTGACAGTTGGTACAGTGTTCTTAGGTTTGAAAGCCTCACCTTTTCTCTTCGAAACATAGGTCTTGTCATTGTAGCCAAATAGCTCAATCTTTGTCTCGTCTGACCATAAAACTTTTCTCCAGAAGGCATTTGGCTTCTCCAGGTGGGCAGCTGCAAATTTTAGTCGAGCTTGAAGGTGTCGATTTTGGAGCAGGAACTTCTTTCTTGGTCAGCACCCTCTCAGTCCATGATGATATAAAACTTGCTTCACTGTGGATTTAAGTGAATGTATGTATATATTTTAACCTGTATGTATACTTTCGACCTTATGTGGATTAGAGAAAATCTTACACACACCAATTCTTGTTTTTTAAAGTCATTAAAGATGTATGCTGTACAATCATTCCACCCTGGAAAACATAATGGAAAAGCCCAACTGATGAGTGCATGTAAACGTGTGATATATATACTGTAGATATATATCTATATCTATATATATATCTATATATCTATGTCTATCTCTCTCTCTCTCTCTCTCTCTCTCTCTTTGTGTGTATATATATATATATATATATATATATATACACATACTAAAACTTTGTTGTTACTTGACTCTTCAGAGCTTTTCTAACATAAAGTATTCCAGTTGTTATGTTTGGGATTTTCTAAATCTGAGAATCAAATACAGTTTTAAGGAATAATGTGTTGTCTTAGCCCCTTGAGGTGACTGTTATTCTGATTTGGTGCTATATATTGAATTCCTGTTTAGATTAAGATTTCCTGTGTCCCTGGTCATATTATTATTATTATTATTATTATTAAGGTTTGCAATAGACATGTAGATTATGTTATGTACATGTTTAGAATTTGTACAGATTTGCTTAAATAAATATTCAAATTTTAAACTCATAATACAAGATGTTATATAATGTAATCTCATGTGTATGCTAAAAGTGCTTATTATGGTTGTTTTTATATTTTTCTGAACTCACAAATTATCTTTGGCATTTTAATATTTAAAGAAAAATCCAATTCAAAAGTTAATACAGGACAAATGGATGTAATTATTTCATTTGTCAAACAGTTTCACCTATATAAATTTGGATTATTATGGAAAATTGGATTATTCTGAATGTTCCGCTTGGAAAAAGAAATACAGGAACTTTTTTCAGCACAAATCTACTACTAAGAAGTTGGGGGGTTTTTTTTGATTAAAGCAAAATGCAAAAAGCAAATTGAACAATATTGAGTAATAATTGTACATTACTGTGTGTCATGTGTATTCTGCTCAGGAGTGGACCTCACAGTGGATAATCTGATGGAGAGGTTGGATAATGGCGTTCTGCTCTGTCAGCTGGCGCAGCTGCTACAGGAGAAGATGAACAATGGCAAGGTGATGTGACAACACAAAGTATGCACACAATTATGTGCACACGAAAAATAAAAGAAGATAAGACTAATGCAAAAACACATAATGTGAGTCATTTAATAGAGTTACTAAATTATCAAATGACGTTTCTGCCCAGTTATAATGAAGGATGTAGGATAAGGGCTTTTTTCTTGAAACTTTTGAACTCAGGTAGAAACTTGGTCAGGTCTGACGCTGGCAGTGATAATATCTGGCAGTTCATTCAGTAGTTGTCTATGTCTGTTCATGTTTTCTTTTAGAAAGCCTCCCCTTGCTATAGTTATGTTTTGAAAAGATCTTATTCCTGATATGCCCTCCTTGCACACAAAACCCTGGCATAATGTAAGTGGAAGGGAAGCTGTCTCTGCCACTCAGTGTGTTTATGTTCAAACTCTCTAAAGAAGGCATATCTATTGTTAATCATTGAATAGTATCCAGTGCTTACCCTGAAACACTGATCCAGCATTAAGCCATTAAATGTGTTACTGTAGAAATGAGAGATCATGTTTCCACTGCCTCTGTGTGTATGTGCGTGTTGAAAACAATCAATCACAGGCTTTTGCAAGAAGAGTGATCCACTGGCGAGCTGACGCAACTTCTGGATCATTTTTCGCCAGAGATAACACGGCCAACTTCCTCTACTGGTGTCGAAAGATTGGCGTTGATGAAGCTTACCTTTTTGAGTCTGAGGATTTGGGTGAGTTAAGACCGGAGATTGACTCTTATCTAATGGAGTCAAGGAACTCAGACCTTTGTTTCTTTTAACAATACATGGCTCAAGTGAATCATGCCATACAGCACTTACAGCACATTACTAATTAAGGTTAAAGAAATTTAGAGCTCATTCTAGTTTTTCATGTTTCCCACACAATAAATGGACTAGCCTGATATTTATTCTTTCAACTTTCCAATGCTCCTCAATCTTGTAATTCACTTTCTGCTTTTCTAACACTGGCCCTCTGGCTATCACTGAATACACCTTTGATTTCCCAAACTCAAACAAGTGCCCTTTTAAGTTGGAATACATATGAATGTACTGTAAACCTGCCCTCTAGGGTGAAAGAAGATGAGTTCTTCAGTGCAGTTTCAGTATGGGCACTGAATTGGTTCTGTTGTTTTTGGGCAATTTTACTTCAAGGTAGTCTTAGTAAAATATAAATAAAAGGTTTATTGTATATAGTAGTCTCTATAAAGTAAATGTTTTATTCTTTAATGGAAATCAGTCAAAACAATCACACTGAATAGGAATGAGTCCACTGTCGAGAGGTCAGTAATCTCTACACCTGTCATGGTCCCTGAGACTTGGACCCAGGGTTTTGGGTTTTGGGGAAGTTTTGAGTTTTATTTAGCTTTGTATTTTTGATTATCTTTGTTTTATGATTCTGTATTGGTTTCAGTCTGGTTTATGAATCCATGGTTATTCCTGCCTCCCTTGTGTTTCACTGTCTGGCTCAGTCTTGTCTCCGTGTTTGTTTACCTTTCTGTCTTTGTGTAAAGTCTGAGATTCTGTTCCCGTTTTCTGTCTCTTCCTGTTTTACTTTGGTGGGCTTTTGTCTTTTGTGCCTTGTGTCTAGTTTAACTTCCTGTGTCTCGTCTTCGGTGATTTGCCCCAGCTGTGTTCCCACCTGTTTCCCATCCTCTCGTTATCCTGTGTTTTTATTTATTGTCTCAGTTTCCTTCTGCTCTTTGTTGCGTCCTCACTCATGGTTGTGTCCTCCCTTGCAGTTAGTTTTCCAAGACGATCTATAGGTTTTGTTTCCTTGCTTTTTGTCCTGTATTATATTTTAATTTGTTTAAGTTTAATAAAACTGCTTTTAGTATACCCCTCTTGTTTCTGAGTCCTGCTTTTGGGTCCCACTCCTGCCAGCCACACAGCCAGCCTAGGCAACACCAGTCTCAGGTCACTGTGACTTGTTGCTAGCAAAACCTTGAAACTGTTCTTGAAAATACATTAAACCACCTCTAAACATACAATACTGTGCAAAAGTCTCGAGTCAGCCCTCATTTCTTTATATTTTGCTTCCAAGGAGCCAGACTTTCTTGTAATTTTTTTTAAGTGGTCTAGAGTAATAATTCTCCAGGCTTTCTAAAGGTTGGCTGCTTTTTCACCTATTTTCAGTCCAGTCCTTGTACCTGACCATTTTCAGAGGAATGTTTTTTTGTTTCGTATGCCACACTGACCATAAGAATCATTCAAGCATAAAGACTCCTAACTCAAGAGATGAACCAATGTTGAGTCAACACATAACAGGTAACTTAACAAAGAAGCAATTTTAATTGTAACTTTAGGTACCAGCAAAGACCTGATACAGGACCTAACAGATGCACCTGGACCTTCAGGTAATCCATCTACTGTTTGCTGAAGCTTCATCAGAAATGGTCTGTCAAGAAGCCATTCTTAAGGAAGGGAAACAGTGAGAAAAGGCTGAGGTATGCCAAATTTTAAAAGAACTGGACTGAGAACCAGTGACAACAGGTCTTACAGAGTGATAAATCCAAATTGGAAAATTCTGGTTCAAATCATCACCAATATGTATGGAGGAGGTCAGGAGAGAGGTACAACAATGAGTGTCTATAGCCATCTGTAAAACACAAGAAGCTAAGCTTCAAGAAGCCTGGAGAACTATTCCTGAAGACTGCTTAATGAAATTACAAGAAAGCTGCTTAAGAGAATTCAGGCTGTGTTGAAGAATAAAGGTGGTCATACCAAATATTGACTTTCAAGCTCATTAGAATTATAACAATCTTTTTTCCTTATATTTCCATGTATGTTTGCACATGTTTTAATGAATCACTGCACCTATTTCCCATTTTCCTAGCAGAAGATAAAGAAATGAGTGGTGGCTCAAGACTTTTGCACAGTACTATACTAACAGTTGCAAAACCACTAATTAAATTATTTAAAATAAAACATTAAATTGAAAAATTGAAAAAATTCTTTGTTACTCAAAAAAATGAAGTATACATATATCTCAGTGCAATCAAGTCCAATTAAAGTACTACACAGCTCAAAAAACTTAAAGGAACACTTTTTAATCAGAGTATAGCAACAAGTCAGTTAAACTTCTGGGACATTGATCTGGTCAGTTAAGTATCAGAGGGGGTTGTTAATCAGTTTCAGCTGCTTTGGTATTAATGAAATTAACAATAGGTGCACTAGAGGGGCAACAATGAGACAACCCCCAAAACAGGAATGGTTTTACAGGTGGAGGCCACTGACCTTTTTTCCCTCCTCATCTTTTCTGACTGTTTTTTCACTAGTTTTGCATTGGTTACGGTCAGTGTCACTACTGGTAGCATGAGGCGATACCTGGACCCTACAGAGGTTGCACAAGTAGTCCAACTCCTCCAGGATAGCATATCAACATGTGCCATTGCCAGAAAGTTTGCTGTGTCTCCCAGCACAGTTTCAAGAGGATGGAGGAGGTTCCAGGAGACAGGACCGGTATCTACTCCTTTGTGCAACGAGGAACAGGATGAGCACTGCCAGAGCCCTACAAAATGACCTCCAGCAGACCACTGGTGTGAATGTCGCTGACCAAACAATCAGAAACAGACTTCATGAGGGAGGCCTGAGGGCCCGACATCCTCTTGTGGCCCTGTGCTCACTGACCAGCACTGTGGAGTCCGATTGGCATTTACCATAGAACACCAGAATTGCAGGTCCACCACTGGCACCCTGAGCTTTTCACATATGACAGCAGGTTCACCCTGAGCATGTGTGACAGATATGAAAGGATCTGGAGAAGCCATGGAGAACATTATGCTGCCTGTAACATCGTTCAGCATGACCGGTTTGGTGGTGGGTCAGTGATGGTCTGGGGAGGCATATCCATGGAGAGACACAGACCTCTACAGGCTAGGCAACGGCACCCTGACTGCCATTAGGTATCAGGATGAAATCCTTGGAGCTATTGTCAGACCCTCTGCTGGTGCAGTGGGTCCTGGGTTCCTCCTGGTACACGACAACGCCCGAACGGACAATGGACCTTATGTTTTGGTCCATCTGATGACGCCAGGTTGCACCTCAGACTGTCCAGGAGCTAACACAGATGATATTATCTAAAGATGGTGTTGCAACTGTATTTACTTATCTAAAAGTCACAACCCTGCTTACAGTCATGTGAAAAAGAAAGTTTTCACAGGACTCTATGCTGTCCTATGAAAAACTATCTACAACCCATGATTCAATAGCTTGAAGAACCATGTTTAGTAGCAATAACTTGAAGTAATCATTTTTCGTATGATTTTAGTCTTTCACATTGTTGTGGAGGAATTTTGGCCCACTCTTCTTTACAACGTTGCCTCAGTTCATTGATGTTTGCAGGCATTTGTGCTGTGGCATTTTAATTGGGTTGACTGGGAATTTGACTGGGCCATTGCAATACCTTGGTTCTTTTCTTTTTCGGTCATTCTGCTATAGATTTGCTACTATGCTTGGGATCATTGTCCTGTTGCATGATCCAATTCAAAGCGTAGGGAGTTTCACAGAAAATCGTAGAAATATTCCTACTGTGTATCAAACACTTGTCTGATTGCTTACAACTTGTTAAATTGCACAGGAGCTGCTGTCTGCCGTATCCTGCAGTTATGGAGGGCATCTCAGACAAAATTAGGCACACGTTTCGTTGGCTTTGCAAGTGATGTAGTAGCTGCTTTATTGAGCTGATAGAGAGGAGTAGACACAGGATGTGAGTGGTAACAATGAATGAGGAAGAATGATAGTGTACAATGACTGGGGGAGCCAGCCAGTTGGATTTCATGGTATGTGATTTTCTTTATTTACTTTAATACATTTCCTTTAGTGTAACATATTTATCTTGTTCTCATATATATTTTTATTTTTCTGTCTTGTAGCTGGCCGGAACACTGGAGTCCTGGGATGTTGAGGTTTAGCTACATTCTTGCTCCAACTACATCTTACTTGCAGTGAACCAAGGCAAGGGTTCTCAATCTGTGGCCTACAGGCAAGCGGCAGACCATAATAACATTTTGTGCAGTCTGTGGGCGCCACAAGAAAGTGTGCAAAATTACATTTTATCCATTGGTGTAGATTTCAGGGGGAAGCTATTCTATTTGATGTGAGCATTTTTCATTGATGTAAACAGGTGAAACATGCACATTTAAGCAGATTTGTTTCCCAAACAGATTTGTTTCTCATATCTGTAACCAAGCAAACATAAAAGAAGACTGAAGAATAAATCATATTTGCTTGTGTGTATATGTGAGTGATGATATTAAATGAGAAAAGTGGAAATGATTTTTTTCAAAGCAATGCAGAATGCCTGAGAGCCTCACTAAATTATATTCCAGACCAGTAATAAGGACATATCTACCATAAACTGATGCAGGTAGATATTGGTGCATAGAAAAAAATTACCAGAATGCAGGAAATTAAGCATCCGACGCTCAAGATTTCCTGGTGGAAACTATATGTGGTGTTTCACATCTGCTAGGAATTGTAAGGTTTTACATATCAGGACAGAATAAAAATCATCTGGTCCTTAGCAGGTTCTAAAATTAGTTAAAATAAAACCTCAGACATGACAAGACATAACATATTACACCATGTCATTATTAACAAAAACTAAACAAAAATGCAGTTGCAGTGTGTGAAAAACTAAGTACACCCTTACCGCTTCCATAGGAGTTAAGAGGGTAAGTAGCAGCCCAGTACTCCTAATCTAATGCATGTGCGAGCACCTCTATAGAAGCAGAAGTTTTGTCAGTCTGCTGGTCTGGAGCATTCAAGTGTGTGTTAACAAAATGCCAAGGAGGAAAGACATCAGCATTGATCTTAGAGAAACAATTGTTGCTGCCCATCAATCTGGCAAGGGTTATATGGCCATTTCCAAACAATCTGAAGTCCATCATTCTACAGTGAGAAGATTATTCACAAGTGAAAGATTTTCAAGACAGTTGCCAATCTTCCCGGGAGTGGATGTCTCAGCAAATTCACCCCAAGGTCAGACTGTGCAATCCTCAATTATCATAATAAATTTTAAAGCTCACAATAGTACAATTAGAAAAAGACTGAACAAGCATAGCTTGTTTAGAAGGGTTGCCAGGAGAAAGTCACGCAACAGGACAATGATCCCAAGCACAGCAGCAAATCTACAGACAGAATGGCTGAAAAAGAATATAATCAAGTTGCTGCAATGGCCCAGTCGGTCTAGAACTCAACCTGAAATGCTGTGACAGAAGAACTATGCACAAACAAATGCCAGCAAAACTCAGTGAACTGAAGCAACATTGTAAAGCAGAGTATGGGAGACTGATAAAGTCATACAGAAAATGATTACTTTAAGTCACTGCTGCTAAAGCAAAAAATAAATAAAATAAAAATGTTTTTTTTAATCTGAAGTTTTCGACTGTTTTGAATTCTTTATTTTAAAAAGAGTTTGATTTCTTATAATACTGTTAAGTCTTTCTTCTGTTCATGGGCTTCCTGGTAATAAGTTGTTGTATTTCCATTGTTATTGTAGTAAGTGTTAGTTCTGAATTATTGATTTGTGTTAGTTTCAGTTCCTACTTTTGATTCTGTTATTTGTGTTTAGTTCCTTCAGTATTTCCCTCTCTGTCCCTTCCTCTGTCTCTTCTTCCTATGGTTCTGCATTTTCCCTGTTACCCAGCATGTTACCCTCTATGTTCTCTGGTGTTTGTTGGATTTCTGATTTGACATTTTAGACTTTCATTACTTTTCGACTTTGCCTGCAGTGTCCTGTCGTGTAGAGGACCCAAAAAACGTCCAAATTTATGTGACACCTGTGTCTCATTCAGTATCTAACACCTCACAACCCACAACACCAATTTCAGATTTAATTCTTTTATTTAACATTTATTTATTGCAATAAAATGATGATAAACATGAAATAAAGCATTGTACTGTACTACAGTAAGTATTCAGACTCTTTTGCTGTTTGCATACTTTGTGACAAGGATTTAACTTTAAATGAGTAAAACCATAAGAAGTGAAAGAATATTTTTGCAAATTAAATGTAAAAAAAAGTCTCAGAGTTGTAAAAATGTAAATGTAAAAATACTGAAGTAAATAATACGCATTATAAAAATTCACAAGTTGCCATTCTAATGCAGCTAATAAATTAAATTCATGTCAAATATTGATAACATTTATTTTTAAAACTTGTTGCATTGTGATTGATGTTCATAGATAGTAAAATACTTCTGAACATGACAAAACTAAATACTTGAAGCCTTAAACTTGTCTGTCTTGTCTGGAAACAGCCCTTTCTTCACTGTCATTGTTCCTGAGCATAGAGGAAGAGAGGAGCTCCCTAAACCCACCTGCACAGAAGAAGCACATGGTGACAACTTTCTCTATGCAGGGCAGGTTAGGAGGCTCCTCCTGGTGACTGAAGAGGGTAGTGTTAATTATAACTGTGCTCACTGGTTCTGAAGTCCTGAGAGTGGTTTGGTGGTCTGCTGTGGAGCTGCCTATTCCTGGAATGGTTTTGGTTGATGTCCACTCAGCTGTTTCAGAAGTGCTGAATCATTTTATCATTTTGGAAACTACTACTACTTGTTGGTAGCTGCTTTATATTGTTAAATTCAGATGGTTTGCAAGCTCTAACTAAACATACAGTGTTGTAGACAGAGGACAATTACAGGCACCATCATTTACAGCAACTTTTGAAATTATATAATCAGGGGCGTTGCTAGGATCTTGAAACACTGGGGGCTTAGCCCAGCCCTGAAATCGTTTGGATTATCACTTGATAAAAACACATTTTTAAAGTTATTTACTATATTTTATATTAAAATTGATATAAAATGTCAGACACTGTCCACTACCTAAAGGTTGAAGTCAGGTGTGTTAGACACAGAATGATATTCAATTAAACAATCAGTGCAATTTGAGTTATTCAGCTGTCATGATCCCTGGGTCTTGGACCCAGAGTTTTGGGTTTTTCTGTAGTTTTGCATTTTGTGACTATCCGTTTTCTGTGTTTGGCCTTTGTATTCTTGTTTTTTCTATATTCATTATTGTTCTTATTATTAGTTATATTTGCATTCTCAGGTTTCCTTTTTTTTTTCTCTCTGGGGTTTAGTATGTTTTTGGTTGCTCTTGTGTCTGTTATCGTTCCTCCCTAATGTTTCTCGTGCCTTCTTGTGAAGTCTGTCCTGCTCTCATGTCTGCATTCTGTCTCCTGTATGAAGTCTGTCTTGTCTCTGTGTTTGTTTCCTTTTCTGTCTTGGTGTCAAGTCTGCATTCCTGTGTTCTGGTCACTTCCTGTTTTACTGTGATGGGTTTTCATCTCATGTGAGTTGTTCAGTTTTGCTTCCCTTGTCTCATTTAGTTAGATTCTGTTCAGCTGTGTATCCCAGGTGTCTCCACTCTGCCCTTACTTCTTGTGTGTATTTAAGTCCTCAATTTCCCCTTTGTTCTTTGTCATGTTATTGTCATATATTCCCCCATGCTGTGTGCTCTGTGGTCATATTTCCTTGTCTCGTCCCTAGTTCTAATTCCTGATCCTAGCCACATTATGTCATAATTTTGTATTTGGTTCCTAAGTTTGTGAATTCCAGCAATAAAGCTGTGTTTGAGTTCACGTTTTGTCTCCAGAGTCCTGCACTTGGGTCCATCTTCCTGCTTCCACACAGCTGCCCTGTGACATCAGCTGTACTCTTAATCAGCTCTGAGCTCTCCCTCTGTTCTTTCTCCTGTCCTGGTTGTAAAAAGAAAGCAATCAGCATCTGCCAGTCAACCTATCCAAATCTCTCATTTTTGTTGTGACGATTGAGTATTTGAGTAAGTATTTGATTAAGTGTGAGCTTAATAGTCATCGAAGGTCACTACTGGATGCCAGCTACAGACCAATATTTAATGCACCCACAGATGTACATTAATCAGCATTCTGTTGCTGTTTACTCCTACTGGATTCTGTACCCTTTCCACGTAATGAGATCTGTCTGCACAACCACACCACCTCCTCTTTTGTTACCTTACTTTTTTCCTTTTAAATTTAAATTGTGTACTTTAATAATCACTCTCCTTTTACACTGTTTCTGTCATTGCACTATATTTGTCTACGTTTGATTGATTTCACTCACCCTCTTCTGTGTAGTGCCCCACACTACACAGAAGAGTTTGTGTAGGGCAGCCCTGTGGGCTGATTGTGAGCTGCCCACAATAAGCAGAGAGGGGCCCACAGTGGGGCCCATTGTAGGCTTGCAGCACAACCACAGCATGCCCACACTCTAGATGTGGGCTGCCCTACTGTGCCCCACACTTTGTGGCAATATTGAACCCCACAGTGCGGTCCCCACATGTCCTGAGGAAGAAAACAGGTAATGAACTGCTGCTGCAGCCAATGAGTACCTAAATTACAATTAAATCTAAAGTCATTCATTTTTACCTTACCCCTGTCAGTTACCACCCAGGTTATCTTAGAAAAAAGCAAGATAATGCAATGAATGAATCAGCTGAACTGAAGTGTGATTTCACATAATCAAGGACACTTGTTAGTTCAGTAGCTCAGATGGTATAAGCAAGGTTGTTTGATGCCAGATGCTCCTATCAACATGTTAGTATTCTGGGGCAAAACAATGAGCCGCACAAGGCATCCAATGCTTAGACCTTAGACCTCATATTAAAAAGCCCTTGTGCAAGTGACTCTCTAAGTCATCGCTAACCCAGCCTGACACGTGGGAAAGCAACCTGGGGCCTTGCCAGCTCACAGGATTACAAAGAAACATTCCAACTGCTAGATATGTACAAATAGGCCCTGGTGCAAGTGCTTTACCAGCCCTGCCAGATGTTAAGGCAGTCCCTTAAGGTTTTAAAAAGATAAAGCAATTACTATATATAAATGAGCCCTGGTTCAAGCTACTACCAAGTGGACTTGTCAGGGTATTCCTCAAAACTCACCCTCTGCCTCTTTGTCTATGCAGCTTTCTTCCCTGCTTCTCTTAGGGGAGAAGCTGAGGCCTGGGGTTTAGGGTGCCAACTCCCAGTAGCCCTCTTCCCTGTTGCTGTTTGTAGAGGAGTTGAGGCCTGAGGTTGAGGGAGAAGCTTCTTCCAGTCTATGAGACACTGAAGGTTCCAACTGAACAAAAGGTACCAGTAGAGCAGAGAAAGGCTTGCCAACAAGAGCAGCAACAGGAGGACCAATGGAAACTCTCCATCCCTGACAAAAGGCTTCTTCTGGGAACTACTGGACGAGAAGAGAACAAGGCCAAACTTCCCCATCTTCATTATCTT
>VUQS01074676.1:41364-51405 GCA_015108495.1 Heterochromis multidens | reverse complement strand
CAAGGAAGCCATTTACGTGAAAAGGGAAAGACCATCTCTGAACTGAGGAGGGGGCCCAAGTGTACATCTTTCACCATCTTACAATGCTGTGATTGCAGCCATTCCCCAAACTCTGTGAATGGTACTCATGGCCATTGATCAATGGTCATGACAATTTGCATACTAATGATCATGAAACTGACCTCATGGCCCATTGTTAGTCAATGATGCTGGTTTCGGTCATTATGCAAATGTACTGTTTATAAGGTTGGGGAAGCCTGCAGTCAGCTGAGACTGAAGAAGTTACCAGAGGTGACGAAACATTTCTCCCACTAAAAAAAACGCTACGTCCAGATGAACAGATTCAGCTTTTTGGGGTACCCACAGGTGTGAATGTGAGTGTGAATGGTTGTCTGTCTACTGCGACAGACTGGCGACCTGTCCAGGGTAAACCCCACCTCTCACCCAATGGCAGTTGGTATAGGCTCCAGCCCCCAGCGACCCTGAATTAGATAAGTGGAAGATAATGGATGGATAGATTCCATCACAAAAATCTGATTTTGATGACAAACATGCATGGGTGGCTACTTTTAATCTTGTTGCTTTAGACATTGTTTCCATACACGTTGAATAGACTTGTTGATCTTCTTGTTAAAAAACAAATCTGAAACTCAAACTGTTTCCTGCATTTGCAAATTAGAATAAGATGGATTAATTTCTCCCTTCCTAAAGTCGACAATTAGTCTATCTGATCCGTGTTAGCAGTTAATAAATAAAAAAGAATATATGTTCATGTTTGGCCCAGGGTGTTTTAGTGTTGTTTGTGCATATGTATTTCATTAGTTCACACAGATGCTTGCAATATAATCTCCCCAGAGCATTTTTACAGGCATATCTTTACAACTTTTAACTACAGTATTTTTTTGGGGGGGGGCTATTTTCCACAATGACCTGAGGCACTTTAATGGAGTCCCACAGGTTACTGTCATGACAACAACTTGAACATGCCTAGCACAGATATGGAGCAGCAGTTATGGCTCCTGCTTCCTCCTGTTCCACTGAGACAGGCCTGGTTCTGCTCAGGAGCATTAGGGGGCATTGCAGCCTAACTTTGTTCCCCCTTGGATGCTTTTCCTCACTCAGATACCACACCTGGGATGTCTGGTGGCTGTTAAATTATACATATTTAGGACGAGTTTTTTTCTGCCACACCCAACCTTCCTACTAACTCCAAAGAAGAATTTTAATGTTAATTGTATAGACAGATCAAAAATAAGCATTTGTGGGTGGTTTAGACTGGTGACCAAATGTAAAATGATTTGCTCCAAGGGGGGCACTAAGGGTAATAAAATGTCTTATTTTGATAGCAACATGAATTAATTTTCAGAAGCTAACGCTTGAAATATAATCTGTGAATATGTGACTGTGGAAATGTGGCTGTATTGATCTATTTGTGTTTTCCTTATTATGCAGCAGCTACAACCGCTTATGCCTCTGTGGACACAATCTGTATGTTTGATCCTATGTGCTTGTTCCTTAAGTACGCACATGTGCATATGCATGTGTCTGTGTGTTTCTAAATCAATGCATTCACTTCTTTGATGTAAGAGTGCACAGGTGTGTTCACTAGCAAACACAAACTGTTTTAAAAAGTAAACTATGCGCTCTCTTTCTTTCTCTTTCTTCAAATACCATAGCCTGAAACAATGGAAGCTGCTGCGTGCTTGATTGGCACAGTTTACGCGTTTGGGCTAATCACGTGACAGTCAAAGGGTCCTGCCTATGGAGCTAAGGAGACCACCAACGTGGCCAAAAAGGAACAGTCGCATAATTGTGAGTGAACCCTTTCTGAGCATGATGACTGCGACCAAGACGGATTATGATGCATCTCTTTTTTTTCTCTCCTCACAACACTTAATTGTTGCATTTTATCTGTATTATAACTGATGCTTTTCGCTCTCCGAGGGGGCGGAAATCACGGATCTGAATGCTCTCCCCACCTGGACCGAAGATGGTAAGTGAGCGGCTGGCAGCCACACGAGCTGGCTCAGGTGTTAAGTACACGCTGATGATGCTCTGGCTCGCCAAGAATGGCTGCTGGAGTTAAATGTTTTGCTTATTATAATCTATTTTTTTCTGACGTGAAGTCTATTTATTTGAAAGATTTTGTTTTTATCTTTATTATATGACAAATGTTCTATCAGAGTAAACTGAATCCATTGGCGACGCAATTATAAAACTGAAGGATGCAGCGCTGATAAATGCTACCTGGTTAGGCCACCAGGTGTTAGGTGATTAAGGACATGTTGTCAGATTATAATGAAATCCGCACGTGCTTACTATGCTGCAAGATGTAAATGCGCAAATAGTTCATATCTACAACTATATGAAATATGATTTATTTTGAGCTACATAAACCAAATACTGTGATATTGCAGTATCGGATCAATAGACTAAAAAGGAGATAATTATACATTTACATGCGTAATTGCGCATAAATGCACTGCCATTTATATAGGTAATATTTTCCCAGTTAGCAGTTTTATCAAAGGGTTATTGTTTTGCTGTGTAGAGAAGTGTGGTCGAGGCTGTGGTGTATTTGGAGCTGTACAAAACACTATTGCCAGATGAGCTGTTTATTAAGCGATGTTTGACTCTCTGAAGATCACAACAACACTATAGCCTACAAGGCTCCCCTCCCCTTGAACCAGTTAGAGGCTCAACTGTCACGGGAGGTGGTGGGAAAAAATAGTTAAAGTTCTGTCATGCCAGGAGCCCCCTCCGAACCACAATCTGGGTACCTTGTCTTTGACTTCGGGTCCTCTCAGGGAAACGCTTCATTATTGTAACGGAGCTCTACGTGAAAACCTGAATGCACCAAATGGGTTCGACTCTCGGCGAGCCTCCCCTGAAGTTGGAGATGCTCACATGAGGTCTGTCTGCCTGGGTGGTCTCCCTACTTTAGTGAGCTGTTGCTAAGCAGCTAATAATAGTCGTGTTTGCTGAGTAATTTCTACCCTTCTGGAACCAATCAGATGCAAGAAACTCCTGCAATCTGACAGCCCCAGAGGCGGGATCTCGAGTATTTTTTTTCTCTTCTCACCCCTCCTCTTTCTCTGCCTCCAAATGGAGAGAGGTCTTTTTCTCCTCTTCTATTGAATCTCAGAGTTGGCCGTGACGCGCGGCCCAGGGGAAGACCACATAGATGTCACCAGAATGCTATCGAGGTTTCATACCCGACAACTTGTGTATGGAAATCACTTTGCGCACCTCGCTTTTTGAGAGAAACTTACTTTTTTAAGAGACACGGTGAATGCGGTGAAAGCGCTGGAGACCTCCGGATCACGAAATGTTGGGATGGAAGGCGCAGACTTTGACTCGCCGTCTCCAACAGGAGTATGAAGCCCTACTTCACGGGTTTGAGATCTCCGAGAGTGAAACTCTTTTACCTTGGGATATCGCTACACGCTTTCGGGGAAATACTATAAAGTGGGAAACCATATCGCTGTCCCCGCAACATGGCCTCGGCTGGTAATGCGCCCTCCGAGCAGGAAAACAGAGACCCCGATCGGCCGAGGATAGCGCGGAGGAACAGGGGGGACTATACCCGCAACACACCGCTGGATTTGGAGTATTTGCAGCGGCCGAGTTACTGCGATGCGGGCTTTGCTCTGGAGCAAATTTCAGAGGTGCTTATTTCTCATCTTGAACGGGAAAGAGCTTTATGATGCTGGTTTCATTGTATTCGTCGAGAAAAGTGGTCAAACTGTCCAGTCGCTGCTAGGTAACGGGACGGGCTGGGCAAGGGGTACACAGCGGTAAGGCAAGGTTGCAGAAAGCCCAAAGTAGTTTTGTTTGATTTCATGCGACTCTTGTTATGCAGCCGGCTTATGTTGAAGGATGTGCAACAAGTTGTAGGTTCCCGTTTCTCAATACAAACACTCGATTGTTTCCAGTGCATCCCAACCTATAGCGGTCCCACACCAGGCAAAAACATGCAGCTTTTACTCGCAGGCAACACTACCATTGACTGTTTCATAACATCCAGCCTTTCTTTTACGCGGAGCTCCTAAAGCTCTAAAGAGTTTGTGTGACACTGTCTAAACTTGGGTGACTCGTGTAAAGAGGAAAAAAAATCCATGTGGCTGCCCTCTTCCGTTCACAAATATTGTGATTCCCCCTGTGATAGCTCTTCCACTCTCCGTGCAGGCCGGAACACACGAGCGGCCGGACGGGGAGAGCGTGTGTGAGTGTGTGGTGGTGGTATTTGTGGTTTTACCACATGCGCCGATTCAGGGTATTTAATATCACCGGGCGATGTGTGCGTGCAGGTTACTTCAGTAGCAATTACACTACCCCCAAAATGTAATAGTTTCTGTCAAGTGGGGAGCATGTAGCCTTCAATAAATTAGTTTTTTTTTGTTGTTGTTGTTTTGTTTTTGTTTTTTTTTTTAGAAATTATAGTCTGCTACTAGTAGTAGTATGCTTCCAATGGGCATTTTTCATAAAGAAATCTCAAAGAGTGGAACAGACACACTGGAGCCTTATTATGAGAAGCTCACCTTTTGTGTAGTTGTGGTTTGACAGTTATGTCCTATTTACCTCTGTCTACTTTGGAGGTCCAGCTGCACTTATTTTGGAGTAGGTGTTTTTGTATTATTTGTATTCATAACTCCTTATTGTAGCAGTGAGTAGGACAGAGAATGGTGGTACCTTTTCATTGCATGTATCATGCTAAGGTTGCTGATCTGACAGAACCTGTAGCTCTCACTCTGGGGAGTCCCCAGCAGTGTCCAGGCGAACCCCAGCATATGTGTGGTTTTCAGTGAATAAAGGTTAGTAGAGCAAGCCAGTGGATGTGTTGGAAGATCACAGCTCTCATGTCCTTTAGATCCCTCATTGTAGATAAATGTGCAGTCTTACTGAAAAATAGCAGGTGGGATTCTTTGATCAAACAGGGGCTTGTAAAGGTTATGTAAAGATTATTTAACGTGGACATATTTGGGGGGCACCTGTTGTTTATTTGAATGTATAACATAAAACCTTTTCTCTTTAACTCTGTTAACTCTTTAACAGCCTCACCTGAGCAGGTAAGTGCAGTGCTTTGTCTATTAATTGACAGTAACACTGGGACTCTTGTCTTATCATAGGGGAAGGCAACTGGGAGGAAAGCACCTCTGTGGCTGAGAGCGAAGTTCCAGAGACTTTTATTTAGGCTGGGCTGTTACATTCAAAAGAACTGCGGAAAGTTTTTGGTTGTTGGCCTCATGATTTTTGGAGCTTTTGCTGTGGGCTTACGGGCAGCTAATTTGGAAACGGATGTGGAGAAACTCTGGGTGGAAGGTAAGACGCTCTTGATTTATTTTGTTTTTGACAAGCTGTACAATTCATCTGGTGTTTGAATGTAACCTGCTGGGACTTTTCTCTTCTTTTCAGTGTTTTTGAAACTGTTTGACTTCATATTGCATGTTTACAAGGATTTGGCACAGTTTAGTTTGGAGGAAGAAAGTTTGTTGGTGCTACTAAATGAAATGGGAGGGAGGTTGTTTATTGTTTAGGTGCTGGCAAACACCCAAGCGAAACTAGAAAATACTTGCATATTTCCCAACATACTTATCTTCTAAAACCATTCTAGATGCACACATAAGATGTGCAAGAGCTGAGTGTAACTATGCTCATAAAAAGTTGTAATTAAGTTCATAAGGGGCTTTTGGGGTAGAGGAAATTTTTGTGAAAGCCGCCATTTTGTGAGAGTGTGTGTGTGTGTGTGTGTGTGTGTGTGTGTGAGTGTGTGTCTGCCTGCCCCCAGCAGTTGACTGTGTGTGGTCCCGTTTTGGACAGCTCTCAACTTTCCAAAAAGATTTGTCTCCGGCTGCAGGGAAAAAGCGGAGTGAGGGCAGGAACTCGTGTTTGTGGGGTGGATGGAACACTTGTTATTTTTCCTTTTTTTATTCAGAAACAACTTATGAAGAATGAAAATATAAAAGAAAGAAAGAAACTGTGCATATGGGTGGTGCTCGGGGGGGTGTTTAAGGGGAAGGGGCTGAGCTTTTTTTCCTTTCCTTTGATCCACATTCCTGCGCTTATGGGTAGAGTCGGCTGTAGGAGTCATGAATGAAGGAGCAGACTTGTTGAGAAATTGAAGCAGAGTACTGTTAGGTTATAAAAAAGAATGCATTTTTTAACATGTGCTTGTGTGGTTGCCTTTTAACTTTTTAAACTACTTTGTCTCAGGTTTAAAAAAAGAAAAAGTTAACGAGATCAAGCACTAAAACGAACTGATTCCTGTACAGATCAAACACCACACCTCCTGCCCGGGGTTGGCTGTTCTCCCCTTGCGTGCAGCTGCAGGGGTCTGACAGACAGCGTGTTCTTCTAATCTGCAGCGCAGGCGCAGTTGGCAACAGTTTAGGCAGAGGGGAGCCTCTTCGGGATAGGACTCCTGATTGTACTCAGAGGATCACACTGTTTTCACACCCTTTCACATGTCTGACTGCAGTCGCATATACGTCAGTGAGGGGCACCTTTTGAAACTGAATGTTATTACACACTTGACAGTGCATCCTTTACTCTCACACACAAGTGCTGAAGTTAATGAGTAATACATTTATAATTTCTAGTCATTTGCTTTTTAAAAAATCAAACATTTGCTGGGACCTGCATCTATTTTGTTGCCTGTTTAATTTAATTTTAAACTATGTGTGGATGTTTAAGAAAAATTTATAAAAATATTAAGAGCATCACTTTGGGCTGTTGTAACTTATGAACTTTACTCTTCCATGTCACAGTGTTGCCCTTCTCAAAGAACTGGATTTAGCAACATTTGGCAAACCTTTTATTTAAAGCATACACAAAAGTACAGCAGTAAAGTGTCTTGGCTTTAAGATGCATTGCAGCTGCAAATTGCAGACTTATTACAGTCTCCCCAGACTATTGGGATTAAAATGACTAAAAACTATACTTTCAGAGTTATTTATTGAGTAGGAAAGTGGTCTTATTGCAGTTTCTCAAATATGAGAATTTGTAGATTTTCTCAGTTTCCTCTTATTATAAGCACCTTTTTCTCTTTGCAAGGCAAAATATATCCGTTTGGGCTCCGGTAACTTGTGATTTCTCTGCATTTTTAGATGTTTCAGCTGATTCTACTGTAAGTTTAGCTGGTGTGTTATTCTGCTGGTGTTGCATCAAATTCAGAATGCTTAAACTCAGATTGAATGTACGCTTTTGTTTTGTTCCACCATTAAATTTTGGCATTGACAGAACTGAACCTAAACTTGGCTGACACACAAGTAGTATAGTGACCTCTGGTAGACATCTACAAAACGGTCCCACACTGGCTCACACCAAGACGCAGAGATCTGCTTGTACACAGACACTAACTACAAGACAGGGCTGCTGTGGTTTTCTACGTCCCGATACATGAGGGGTTCCAGATGCTGGTAGGGAGAGATCTGTTTGTTTAGATTAGACTGCACAGCTGAGGGATAGATTAGTTCTGCCTGGACCATGGAACGCTGTGCTGGGCCGTGCTGGGGGACTGGCCCATCGTCCGAGAGGAAAAAGAGGAGAGGACAGAGCGGCTGTTTATGTTTCATTTGGAACTGCCCCTCCGCAGGCGACCGATGGACGACCCCACGTGGAAGCTGTGTGGCCTGTGGATGCGCGCACACATACAATACAGCCCAGTTCGTATCAGATCTCTCAGCTCCGCTAGTGTTGACTGGAGCACCGTTTACGTTTGTGATCTCATGTCGTGTCGGTCGTCACCTACTCTCTGATAGTGCCAGAGCAGCTGAGGTCTCCAGCAGACCACCGTTAAGTGTGTACTGCACTTAGCTTGTGTGTCACGTGCCACAGCTTTTGCAGGGATTGTCTCTTCTCACACAGTGCTCACTCAGCACTGTTTATAAATACACTGACACAGGAAGTTCTGTTTATTAGACAAAGTGACAGAGACCAATTGGGAGTGAGATGCATGCCTGCACAAAGAGACAATTGTGTCAGACCTCTGAGGATGCATGGAAGTTTGTATTTTACTTAACAATCGGGGCAAGATAGTAAGATTTTCAGTCTTGTTTTTCCATCTTAGAAAACATCAAAGTGACCATGGCATCTATTTAGGGCAGATTGTATCCACACTGTAGACAAACTCTGTGTTTATTTCCACTCACAGGAAATGATTAGTTCAAACAGGAAGCTGTAGTATTGTGGTGTACTGTCTTGATCTCCCCACACACAATTGTGGTTTGAAGCTCTCTGTGTGCTTTCCTCAATGTTGGAAAACATGCTCACTGGCTTGCAACTATAGATGCATCCTCAGTTTAAACTTGAAGATCATCTAGTTGATCTTGCAGTGATTAACAATAAGCCACATTCAGGGAGCAGAGACATAGAAGAGAGGAATGAGACTCCTTTATGTTTCCTCCTGGCTGCAAATGGAAAATGGAGCCATCCCTTGGCATTCTAGGTTAAGGCAAACACAGGCCAAATTGTAAAGAAAATAGGAACACTGCCTGCCTCTAATTAAAACAGTATCGCATAAACATTGGCCTTCCTGTAGGACAGCCCCTCTCTCTTTTGCTCAGTTTCTGTGCAGAGAAGGGCTGGAGATTATGGGGCTGTGCTGATGGGGAAGAGACAACACAGGGAGGGGACAGTTTGGAAATGGGGCTTTTGAAGCTTGAGCTCTGGGGAAGGGTTGAAGTTAAAACTACAGGTGAAGCAGATGAGATGGAGTTGTAGCAAATCTTGGCTGAGTTTTATTTCAATAAGGAGGGATCATTAGAAGGAATTGAACATGATTTATTGATATACAGAAAACAATTGAGCTATTTGGCGATTAGACTCCGATGGATAGGGCAGGACCCCTCTGAGTCTAGATGCTGGTGGTGGAGATGAAGATGGAGGCTTGGATGGAGCCTGAGTAGCATGGGAGAGGTGGAGATGGGGAGGAGGTGGGTTGCACAAAGGCATCTGCAAGGGAGAATGACAGATGAGCAGTGATATTTAAAGTACGCGGAGTGGAGGCTGATTGGCCTGAAGAAGTTCAGGCAAAAAGGCGATTGGCCTAGACCAGTGACGTCAGCATTGAGCTTGACAGCGAGGGAAAGTGGAAGTGATGAAAAGCATAGATTAGCCACCAAACATCTGGGAAGCAGACAGATGTGTGATTACAGATCTTCCTTATTGAACTTATGCATAAGCTTTATTTAGCCTATAGATTCAGCCTAGACTGAAGCGAGGATTGGACCTGTAGCATTCAGAGGTTTTCATCACAGCTAGAGTTTGGAGTTGAGCGCCACACAGATAAGTTCGAGTATCCCAGTCATTCTGGGTCCAGAATTCTGAATCTGTCCACTCCTATTGTCAAGCTGTGTGAACCAAAGAGGGGTGATGTGGAGGAGAAGAATAAGGCTTCATATTAACACTGGTGATTTCTATGCAAATGGCATGTTTTTGCAATATTGACCAATGTCATGGTTTGTTTTAACTTAGCTCTGCTCCAATCTTAAAACCACTGACATGTTGACAAGGCAACACATCAGTGTTGACCAAGAATTACATTACATCTAGTCAGACACTTTGTTCTCTAATGATTGGTTAAGGAAAATTGAATCCCTTTCCCCTATGGAAATTGATTACAGAGAAGGAAAAAGAGTGTAATGACCTGATAGTTCTGTCTGATATCAAATGTATGGCAATTATATGAATGATTCAAGTTTAAAAAGAGCTTGTTGTCTCCAGATTTATGGGACTGGGGCATAGGGCAATGATTGTAGTCTCAAGGCTACAGACTGAGGGGAGGGCCTTGGTCCCGGAGCGCTTTCTTGGGGGGCATAAATGTAGAGGCCCGGGGCCACGGGGGTAGACCCCTGGGACCCTGAGGTCATCTTGTAGAGGCCCCACTATTTAAAACCTCACCTGATACTCACCCTGTGGCCTGGGTGCAGAGTGAAGACTCACAGCAGAAGTGAGGGTGTGTGTGTGTGTGTGTGTGTGTGTGTGTGTGTGTGTGTGTGTGTGTGTGTGTGTGTGTGTGTGTGTGTGTGTGTGTGTGGAGGT
>VUQS01074676.1:0-35874 GCA_015108495.1 Heterochromis multidens | reverse complement strand
CTCGGGGGTGCGCGGCTGCAAGAGGAGACACTCAGCTACAGCTGCAAGTCAGAGCACTTCCACTCTCTGTTCCTTTCCTTTTTTTCTTTCACTTTTCTGTCACTCGCTCATTTTTTCCTCTTTTTTTTCACAGTTGCCCACTCTCGACCATGCTTGTTTTACCCTCCCTCTCTGTGTGGCAGCCCCCACCTCTTTTATAGCTGACAGGAGAGAGGGAACAAGAGTGCGAGAGAGGGAAAGCAAGAGAGTTAGGGGAACTCAACATGGGTCAGATAGGGTCTCGGCTCTCAGTAAGGCCTTTCACCACATATTTGTGGCTGTGTGCACACCTGCATTGCAGAGCGAACATTCAAAACTACTGTTAATGCTCTGTATACTGCTGTGCATGCTGCTGCAGCTAGTACTCTTTCTCCTGCTTGCAAAGTTGTTCTGAGGCTTTTGCATCGCTTTACACACTGGTATCTCCTTTGCCAGTTACTGCCTCTCTTTTTCCTTTCTGCAAACCCTGTCCTCATAGTGTGTCTGCTCCTGGATGAAAGCCTGGACTTCTTTCTTGCTTGTTCCTGTGGCGGGCTGATCATAATCTTGTGCCCGCCTGCAGTTCAAAAATTTCCTAACAAATTTTGACAATGCTTTGACAGAAATCTGTGGCACATAGAATTTTTTTTTTTTTTTTTACCAAGCTGCTTCTAAATATTTAGGATCATTGTTTAAAGTTATCAACAAATGCATTATGGCAGAGATTTGTTGACGTTTATCCACAGAAGATGGGAACAGCAGGAAAGAAAAAAGATCAAGTGAGAGCAGTGGCAGCAGATGGTACTAAGAGGAAGAAGACAAATGGTGGAGGACAGAAACAGGTGGGGTATTCTTACTGATCAAAGCTTCATCAGGTGACTGGCAGTAGCAGCTGAAAAGGAAACAAACAGGAAGGAGGAGAGGTGGGGACCTACTGTGGGAAACTCTACCTGAGCACTGTGACCAGTAGCAGGGACCAAGCAAGGTCAAATAGATGACTGAGATAATGATGTAAAAAATGCATTTTTAGTATATTAGTATATCCCCTCTTTCCAAAGCTCTTGAGTAATTTTTAAATCAGTCCTAGTCTAAGTAGCCCTATTATTAGATTTATGGGATATTTCTACAAAACGTTGTCATGCTCATAACTTATGTACCAGTGAGTAAAAGATGACCTGGTGTCCAAAGGCATGAAGTTAAAGATGAAATATTCTTTTCATTTTAAGTAAGACAAATGTTTTTGTCTTGTGCAATTTTATATTGGAGGAGAAAAAGAAAGAAGGAGTTATATAATTTTTCTCTATACTCCTCAAACTTTGCCTCAGGATTTAGCACTCCTACACCCTGAGGTCTCTAAGCAGCTGCCTGAAAGTTGGGTCTTTTGCTAGAAAATAGCAAAGATTTTGTAGGTCACTGTTGACAGTAAACAGGACTGGTGGAGATCAAGTAAAGAACCTTGACAAGAGATCTGCTCATGGGATTGCTAAAAAGGAAAATGAAAATCCTCATCTGACTGCAAAAACCTACAGGAGGATCTGGCAAACTGGAGTGATGGTGCACTGCTCTACCTTAGTGTCAGAAGTTCTGGATGTTTTTATGGAAACAGTTTTGTTTTTCACTGACTGAGCATCTCCACTAAAAAGTCTTTCTGACTGAGACCCTTCATCCATGGTTACACAGCACAAATAAGTGATCAGATCTAAAAAGACTGTTGGTAGGAACAAACCACTTCCATTTAAGAATGCTGCAGAAATGTTCTTGTTCCTCAGATCAGAGTCTTAACACAATAATGTCTCAAGTGTATTCACGATCCTCTTGACTTCACGGCTTGGTTCTCTCAACTGTGAGACCTGTTACAGACAGGTGTGTGCCTTTTTTTTTAAGTGTGTTGAATGAATTTAATTAGGTGTAGGTCATATAAGATTCTATTTGTAGAATTAGGATACACCAGAGTTTCATGCACACGTCACAAAAGCAGTTCTCAGTACTTAGGTAAATAGGATATTTATGTTATAGTTTTTTAATAAATGAACCGAAAACACCAAACACTCTTTGTAGGGGATTGTGTGTTGATTAATGAGAAAAAAATATTAATATGCTGATCTTTTAATACCAGCCCAAGATATAAGAAAATGTGGAAAACTATAAAAGAACTCTGAAAAACTACAGTAAGGTATAAAGAACCTATACCTGAAAGACCACACATAGAACAACATGTCAGGTAATATGATGCAACTTGGATTTATAATAAAACAAATAAATGTCTATCCCAATTGTCTTGTATTGCTAGAACTCCAAAGTAACCCAAAGATCAGCCTTTACATAAGCATTTGTTTTGGATTTTTTTTAAAATATCAAACCCTTTTACAAAAGCAACATTTTTGTATCTCATGAAACACGTGTCATTTCCCATGTTATTAAGTACTTTACAAGTATTTTACAAACACTTTGCCTAAAAGCGCAGTTGCCTGCATGTACGCTTACATTGATTTTCTTTAGGCAGCTTTTGAAGTAGCTTTTAAAGTACAATTCATTGTAGTTTGTAGGGTGGTCGTCTCTTTATTCCTTTGATGGTCCTGGGGGTTCAGGGTTTGGGAGGTCGCTGTAGTCTTGGTAGCAGTGAGATGACCTGGTTTTGGGGGGCTTCCTCCTCACCACAGGGGGTCCCTGCTGAGATGGGGCCTAATCCAACTAATCCGTTCTCTGCAAACAGACACACACACACACCCACACACACACACACACACACAGATGTGTTTAGCTACATGCAAGTACATAAAATATATTATTTCACACATCTTTTAAGTGGTGGAGAAGGTCAGGTGCTTCTATGCATGGTTTACTGAACGGAAAGAAACTATTAATGCATGTACAAATATGTTCAGGTGTACACTGAACGCCTTGAGGCGACTGTTGTTGTGATTTGGTGCTATATAAATAAAATTGAATTGAACTGAATTAAACATATTTGTGATTGGTATACCAACATTACTCAGTTGTAGGAGTAGTGTGCTGCCGGTGGTGCATGTTCTCCTCGAAAGTGTGGGCTGCTTCCGTTGTCAGACATAAGAGATGTGCTGGGGTGGGGCCAAGCTGTTGTGTGTTGCATGGAAAAGAGAGAAAGTTGGCGAGAGGATATGGGGGGTGGCCTGGCTTTGACAGAGGGGCCAGGCTGATTGCCATCATGATCTGGCCAATCACAGCGTAAAGCTGAATAGAGCAAAGAGACAGAGAAAATAAGAATGAGGAGGGGGCGTTCAGAATTGAAAGGAGGAAAGGGGTGATGTCAGTTCCTTAGAAACCTACTTTTTCTCCTTTGGTGCCCGCCACCCCCCACCATTCCTCTACTTTAAGAATAGGGGGGACCAGGGGTTAATGTTATGCAACATGCTGAATACCCACACCAAGGGCTCCACTACAGTGACAAGCATAGCCCTCTTCTCTTCTCTTCTCTTCTCTTCTCTTCTCTTCTCTTCTCTTCTCTTCTCTTCTCTTCTCTTCTCTTCTCTTCTCTTCTCTTCACGTCTATTTTTTAAGATGCATTTTTTTTTTTTGTAATTTTGTAATCAATTATTAATCACTAGTAGCTATTAGACACAAACACATACACACAGGTGACAGTGCACACTAACTCCTCAGTAGAAATAAATAGAGAAAATGCTGGCAGGGTTTTTGTGGACATTATTATCCAAATAATTAATGGTCATATGCTGCTGATTACTATGATTAATAGTTTGATCTGTTAGAAAATAATAAAATGTTTCTATCACAAGTTTCCAGAGCCCAAGTTAATTAACACAGATGACTAAGAAACAGCATGTTTAAAAGGCTGGAAGCAGCTTGCTCACTACTGTTCTGTCAAAACTAATTGATTAAGTGATGTGATTTAGTGGAATGAAAGCATTGTGGCTCAAAACCAAAAGTCAACGAAGTTAATGGCTAGTACAATTTGACTTAATCAGATTCTACTAATTTCTGTTTTGCATCTGTACTTTTCATGTCACTATAAAACACTACAAATTATTTTTGGTTTTAGTAAGCACGTAAGAGACTGAGCTGGTGAGGGAGGTATTGAAAATCATTTCCACTTTGTTTTGGTCTCAGCAGCTGAGCCTGGAGTGGGACACCTTCAAGATATCAACACATGCTGGGGTCAACCAGTTTTCTTAGGAGAAGGAATATGGGAATATGTGTCATTGAAGAAACACAGCTGTGTGTGCACGCACACTCATGTGCACATGCTTGCACGTACGCTGAGTGTGTGCGCACACACACATTTTCTTGGTCCAGCTGGGGTGTTAATTTCACCCCAAGGCTGTGTGAGTGTTGACCCCAAAACGTTGTAACCTCGTGAAGTGTGGAATTCTCGAAGCCTGAGGCTGTAATGTGCTGTTTCCTGTAGCAGGAGAGTACATTCCTTTGACTTGTCCCATTCCTCGCTGCTTGCTGTAAACTCAAGGTCTTTGGGTGGCAGTCCACGACTTGGAAAGAGTTCAGAACAAACAGCGGGTTCTTTCTAAACTTGACCCGCCCATCTTTTTTCAATCAGAATTTTTTTTCCCGCCGTCTCCACATGTGTAGAAGGGTATTAATTGATGGATGCGCCTTTTTCTATATACCTGTGTTCCTATTTTTCCCTCCTGGCAGTGCACTTAAACGAAGCCTCGGGCTAGCATTGTCTTTGAGCATTGAGTATATCAGACAAGTCGACTTGTTAGTGCGCTGTCAGTGCGCATCGGATCTTAATCAGTTCCATGCGTTTTCCTTTGAAGGGAGGGCTGGTGTAACGTAGCCCTGTAGCTGGCCTAGCAGTGGAAACCATGTCGCTCCAGTTAGCCTAGACCTGCTATTAATGATGAGTATTATAAACATGCATTCAGACAGGTTCAGATAGGAATGCTGTTTGGGTCCAGAAAAAAAGAAATCAAATGTGTTTTCCTAATGCCCCAAGACATGGCCCCTCTCTCCCTGTTCCCTTGGTCTGACTGGGTGGTCCAGCCCAGCAGAACAGGCATGCTTATGTTCAACTTTAATGCCATTACAATAGACTAAAAATATTCAATCCATGCCCACTGTTGCACGGATTGAGTAGAAATGTTAAATTGGATTAAGGCATAATAAAATGGTACAGATTTTTCACACAGTCTGCTCTCTCACTGGACAGTTTGCTTGTTTTGTGTATGTGTGTGGCTGGGTGACCAAGTGAAATAAGATGACTATAATTTGCTCGAGCTTTCACTGAGCGTTTAGTCCCTGATGATTGAATGGCTCAAATCATCTGCTCGTAAATTAGACACAGATACACGGAATTGGGGGATGCATATGAAGACACACAAATCTTAAACCTGAGCACAAAACTTATACAATTCTGGTCCCTTTTTTTTTTTGTTATTCGTTTGACTGATAATTTGAGACTTTGCCCATCCTTGCATGCCTGCATTTGTTTGCATGCGTGTGTGTGTGTGTGTGTGTGTGTGTGTGTTTGTGAGGGAGACTTTGCCAGACTTTCCTTGGATGTACTGGGGTGGAGCAGGGCAGCTAAAGGGTCTGAAAGGCTGCTTTTGTAGCTCGGGCTAGCTCAGAGCTCAGAGCGCACGCACAGGGCTTAGTCTCACCACGATACTGGGAGCAAAGCCTGGAAGAGAGCCACTCTCTATCAAACACACACAGAGTGTCACACACACATGCAGACAACGTGTTTTGGCGTTGCTGACATGTTAGCAAATTTGAGTAGAAACACTGAGCTGTTTGTGAAATATGGATTTGTTGGAGTGATGCTGCTCTTGTGGATTCAAAGGACTTGGGATGTTTGCCATTGTAGTGTTACAGGCTCACTGTAGGGAAAGTGCTTTTATTTAAGATACAAGTCAGATAATGTCATGGACAGGCTGTGATGTCTTTGGGTCTGCTTTGCAGAAAGAGCAGAGGATCACTGGTCTGAGTCACAGACTTTTTAGCACACCATGCTGCTTTTGTGTGTGTGTGTGTGTGTGTGTGTGTGTGTGTGTGTGTGTGTGTGTGTGTGTGCGATGCAGCTAGTTTCGGCTTAATATTGGTCTTTGCAAGATGTACTGTGTTAAAGGCTCATTATTATTATTTTGTAGTTTTGAGCAAAAGAATTGCATTAAAATCTTAGTTTGAAACGTATGCATTGTTGAATGGATTTGATGGTGGTATGATGTTGTCTAGACAGCTGTACTCCTGTTTCACATGAAGGACCAGACTTGAAATCAGTGTTTTACTTTTACTGTGTTTATATTTTGCAGATATTTGTGCCCTTGTGTCAGAAAACACAAACCTTTTAAGCACATTTTCAAAGCCAGCACAATGCAATTTAATCATTTCTTGATTTTAAATACGTATTCAAAGGGATTTTTCTTTCTTATGTGCAGATTTTCTTACGCTTGAACTTTACTAAGTAATAATGTGATGAATCCAGTGCATTAATAGTCCGAATGTTTTCAGACAAGCTTTAAATATTAACTTTAGTTTAACTCTTCTTTGTTCAGTTGGCGGGCGAGTGAACCAGGAACTCAAGTACACACGACAGAAAATAGGCGAGGAGGCCATGTTTAACCCTCAGCTGATGATCCAGACGCCACGGGAGGAGGGAGCCAATGTTCTAACAGTGGAGGCGCTCCTGCAGCACCTGGAGTCAGCTATCCGAGCCAGCAGAGTTCATGTTTACCTTTATAACAGGTAACTTACTATTCCATAACTACCTCTGTTTGAGTCTTGCCTCTTGTCAATCTGTATTTAAGGATCATGTTTTCCAGTTCTGGGTGACTTAAGTCACTTTTAATGTCTTTAGTCCAATCAAATAGCAAAAGCCCTGCAACAAACATGTGAAGTTATACTAATTTTTTATACCAATGCACTGATCAGTCAGCTGTGACCTGTGACCAGCCAGTCAGCCTAGGATATATCTGATTCCAAGGTGATCTGCAGCAACTTGAAATGCACCTCTCCAGATGAACTGTGTTTGTTCCACTTGGTAGCAGTATTTCTTTATAATAAATGTCAAGGTCTGTAACTGTATCTGGCTTCCTCTTAATTCTATAGCAGTATCCAGTAATTTTTGAGTGTAGACCTGTTTTCATAGCTCTGCCAATAAACTCTTAGTTCCAAAGTCTTCTCTCTTACTTGTGTTTCAGTTAAACTGCTGTTCAACATTTATTAGCTCCAACTCTGACATGATGTCCTCAGCTCAGTCAACATTGTTGGAAGTAAATGAATAAACTGATTGCAGCAGCAGAGTAACCCTTCTGCAAACTAGCATTTGGAGGTGTAATTGCAGAGCTGTGTGAAAATCTAAAACATTAAAGATGAAGTGGGGTATACTGCAATTCATTTTCATTCAGATTTTGGGTGTTCAAAAAGGCTCTATCCTATAACCTGGAACAATTTATTTTGAGATGTGTCTGAGTGGGAGTGATGAAAGGTGCTGTAACCTGGTGGTAATGTGCAAAATGTAATTTATTAAATTGGCAGAAATTTCAATTAGCAAAAAGTTTTTCTGTATGCTATCAACTTTTGTTCTTAGTTAACAAAATCATAATCAGCCAAAACTGGAATCAGCAGATCAGACTTTTAAAAAACAAACTGTAAAAAACTGCAATCAGCTAAGAACATGGATGTATCTCTGGCGGTAATCTCTGAGTGAGTAGTTTCTTGTGTTATTGTGTTGCATTACAGTATGTGGTGAGATAAATCAAATATTGTGTGTGTGCAGACACAGAGAATTTCATAATGATGAAAGACATAATTTTTTAGTATTGCTTGTTCAGTTAAGCCTGGAGGGACTCAGGGTGTTAAGTGGTTATGAAAATGTAGAACTGTTTTGTTCTCCTTTTCAGACAATGGAAATTAGAAGACTTGTGCTACAAATCAGGGGATGTAGTTACAGAAACACATTATCTGAATCAGGTAAGATGCAAACAGCACAGTGTGACCTTGTATAGATTTGTGTTTTGACTTTGTATTTTTGTATTGTTGCTATTGTCAGCAGTGTTTATCAGTTCTACTGTGTGCTCCCCCATTTAGATCATAGAAAGACTACATCCCTGCCTCATCATCACACCTTTGGACTGTTTCTGGGAGGGAGCTAAGCTCCAGTCTGGAACGGTCTATCTCCCGTAAGTACTTGAAAGTCCTTTTTGACTAGACAGAATCTGTATTTGTGATGTGATAATTACAGTATATCATTACATTGACCAATCTCTTCCAAGCTTATGGCCAAATGATTAAATTCTTTAAAAAAAATCCTAATGTTGGGACAATAAGATGGAAAGTGCTGAACTCAGCTCATAACTCTAGTGTATACAGTATGTTAGCAATGGCAATGTGATAATGAGAAAGAGTTAGAAGAGATGGAAATCTCTGGATCTTGTTTTTACCCCTTTTTTAAGTGGCAGCTCTAACACACTCAACCCATCCAAAGAGACACCACAGAGAAACAAGTGTGTGTGTGTGTGTGTGTGTGTGTGTGTGTGTGTCCTGAACTCGTCCCCTCTGAAGGCTCTATTGTAGTGGTTGCTGGCATGCGTATCGCTGGCGATAGTTTCTCTCGAGCCCTGGGCCTCACACCATTGTCTGGCCGTTCTGTTGCTAATGGCCTGCTGCTACAGTAATACTCAGCAGACCTTTACCTCTGCATGTGTTTACGCATGCACATATTGTGTGCCGTTGTCATGTGCATACATGCGTTTTTGTCTATGTGTAAAGGTGTATCAGCTTGAGTCACTGCCATCAGAATACGTGAAGCTGTGTCTATGCGTGCGCGTGTGTGTGTGTGTGTGTATGTGGACTTAGATGGTAAATAAGGTTTTTTACTATGTTCTGGTTGGGAGGCTGGGAATAATAACCCAAGCCTGGTTAAGCACATACAATGTCGTCTGAATGGCAGAGAGAAAAAGAGAGATCGGAATGTATGAGGAATAGAGAGCATAGAGGGACGAGGTCTGGGTTGGAGCAGGAACTCAGCTATTGAATGATGGGAAATTATCCCCACTTTTCATTTGCTGCCACCTAACAAGAAAGAGATTATTTGTCGTTATCAGAATTGTGGCTGTTTCCGTGAGGTAAAACATAATCTTGAACATTTTATCTTCTCATGGTTTTACCCCCTGGAATGAGAAATTAAACATGTTCTGCAGATAACTTTTAAAAACATAAACAACAACAAAGTTGTGAAAAGAAACTTTCCTGCATGTTTTCGCAATTTTGGGCATCATTTACACTACAATATACACATTAACTCAACAGCACCCATTCAGACAGGTTATAAGGTAATCCGTAGGCCTAACACAACCAAAGTAATAATCCCGATAGGCCAAAAGTGTTGATCTGTCAACTCTAATGGATACAGCGGATGGCTTAGATAATATTTTTTGTCTTCATTTGACTGATTTGGTTTTCCTTTGCAAAAAGTGTAGGTAATTTCACTTTCTGGGCATCCAAAAGTCCAAATACAACTATCCTTAGGAACAGAAACCCAGAATCATAAAACCACACTAACATTTGCCTTTAACTTTGCAGAGGTAAAGAACCTATGCAGTGGACCAATTTTGACCCTAAGGAGTTCCTTGAGGAATTGCGACAGCTAAACTACCATGTGGAAAACTTTGAGGAGATGCTCGAAAAAGCAGACATTGGACACGGCTACATGGATAGACCCTGTCTAAACCCTGCCGATCCTGACTGCCCCCGCACCGCGCCTAATAAGAACTCAACTAAGGTAGGCATGTATCAAGGCTCAAGCTTTTTGCTTGGAATATAAATACGTGCAGCATTTATATGTTTCGGTCAAACATAAAGTGTTTAGTTTGAGATTAGTTGCTGACAGTTATTTTCTCGCCTCTTGCTTTTATTGCTCCAGCCATTCGATGTGGCACGGGCCCTGAGTGGAGGTTGCCATGGTCTGGCCAGGAAGTACATGCACTGGCAGGAGGAACTGATTGTTGGAGGGACCACCAAGAACGGCAGTGGACCCCTGCTCAGGTAACATAACCAAACTTGTGCCTTCATAAACACCGTAGTAATCGTGACAGCACTTATTCTGGAAAGACTGTGTGTTTTTTTCGTTCTCTTATGCACCGAAGCAGCACGTGCACGTTTGCGTGTGTGCTGTGTGCTATAAATCTTGCAGTCATTAGCAAATTCCAGTGAAATCTTAGAGCTCCAGCTGTTCCTGCTCAGCTCTGGCTGCTCTGCTTGGACACTACCCACTCACACACACATGTGTGTCCACAGAGTGATGTATTGCCTGGCTAGTTTGTCCAAATATACAGCGATACATGGACTTAATTCCAGCACAAGCTTCAGGTAAAAGCCTAAAGATTAGGTAGTATGCCGATAGACACATAGTCCAATGCATGGCACAGAACACATTAAAGTCTCACTTTTTGTGTTATGTTTATATAAGTAGAAAACATAAAATTTGCATAGAAATGTATTTATTTGCCAATAAGAAGCTTTCTTCAACAGGGGAGCTGCACAAATCACCCAATCTTTTGCTTATAGACCCCTTACTCTAAGGTTAAAATACACTTTTTGGTGTATGCATACATGTATGCACAAAGGCAAACTCACGCGCACACACATTCACACACATACTGGTCACAGAGTACAGTGGGGTGCGTTGTTTGTGTTTAGTGGTTGTGTTTTTTCCTGGCAAGTTTGGGTCATTAGAGTGTCTGTGCGTGCCTGCCTGCTTGTGTGTATGAGTGTATGTGTGTAGTATGGCTGCTCTCTCTATTGGGCTGTTACTGCTGGCACTCAGCTTTTTCACCTTGTTTACTAACTGCCACCATTACTGTGATTATCACCATATTACAGAGCACACATTCATAGAGATGGGCAAATGTCTTCTGCTTTGGTTTATATAATTTTATGATTTGAAAATAAATCCGCTCACTAGACTACTGTTAAAAAGCAGCACTCTGGTCCAGAGTCATTTATTATTAACTAATCAGCTATATTACTTTATTACCTTCATAATGTATCACCCTATTAGCAGTGTGCATTTTTCATTGCACTTGATGTCATGATCCTCAAGATCAGGAACCTGAAGAAGGGCTGAAGGAGAGCATGCTGGACTCTAGGGAGAGGGTGGATGTTAGGAAATATGTAAACACATATGGTATATATTGGGTATATATGTGATTGTGAGATATTGATATTAGTAGTTAGCTTCAGATTAATTAATCATACACTCTGTATTCTGTATGTTTGTAAGTGGTTTACAATTTTGGCTATATTGGCTACTTAGTGGCCCACAGCTTTGATAATCTTTCAAGTGCACACTGGAACTAAAGTGGAATGTAGTCTTCCAGGTTTTTAATTTAGTTTATCTTTGTGAGCTGGTTATCTGGAGTTGAGTTTAGGTCATTGAGTTTTGGGGCGTTTTATGCCATAAATGTCACTTTGCATTCTTCAGAGTTGCTCATGTAAAGACAGGGAGTTTGTGTGGTTTAAGAAATGACGCATGTCTCACAGCTGAGGGCATCTGGGCTCAATAGTCACATCAGATGGAGCAGTATTGTGCTCAGACAGCACATGTGCTTAGCACATCATTGTTTATGATGACTGATATCCAGTGTGCTCCAGGCACTGTGATTTTGACTTTGTTTCATTTTTCTTCCTCTTTTACTGGTTAAATTAGCGTATTCTTTGTTCTGGGATTAGAGATTAAACTGAAAAATTGAGTTCCTGGAGTGATCCCATCTTCTTCTCTCATCTCCCCGTTGGTTTGATGCTTTTGATGGACCATTATTTTGGATAACACCTAATCTGTTTAACCGTGAATGTTCAAGGTTTGTCTAAGATGCAGCATTTTTACTTCTTATTTATGGGGTGTTAGTTATTGCTGTGAATCAAAGAAAGATATTGATTGGCCTGCTTAAAACTCTGCAAATCCAAGTTTTGTCGTTAATTCGCACAATCCAGAGAGCCTACTCATCACCCCCGTGATCTTCCTTTCTAGATGTGACGTTCTCACTGAAGTCTTGACCTCCTTTCTTTTGTTCTTTCATCCTTTCCATGTTTTCCTTCCCCTTTCCCTCCCTCATTCTCTCTCTGCCACCTTACCCCTTAACTCCTTTCCAGTGCCCAGGCCCTACAGACCATGTTCCAGCTGATGACTCCCAAGCAGATGTTTGAGCACTTTCGGGGCTATGATGAGGTTTCCCACATCAACTGGAATGAAGAAAAGGCTGCAGCTATACTTGAAGCCTGGCAGAGGCGGTACTCTGAGGTAAGGGCCAGAAAATTTAGAAATGAGAGCGAGAAAAATTCAGAAAAGAGAGAAAGAAAGAGAAGAGAAAACTACCCTAAATCCTCTACAGCCACATTGTAAATCACCAACCGGATACAGGTGAACATGGGAAGGCCCCATTCAAAGCTGGGGCCCCTGATAGATACTAGAAGCACTGTTGGTGTGTGGTAAAGGACTAAAGTTTTCCTCTCACTCCTCAGTAGAGAGGGGCAATAGAGCAACAGGGTGAGCATGTCTGGAATACATTAAGTGAGTGCTGGATATCTCTCTTTTTCTTGCTCTCTCTCTCTCTCTCACACTCTCTCTCTCGCCCTTAAACTTACGCACAAACACACATGAACACACACTCAAAACTTCACACACAATCGCTTCCCCAGCTGTGGCCCCATTGGTGGCTCATGTGTGACATCATCTGGTCTTTGTTTTGGGGGCCCCAACCTCTGTTCCACATGGTGTGACCTTGCGTGTATGTGTGCGCGCGCGTGTCATTTATCTTTGGGCCCAGAAATCACCGATTTAAAAAAGGTATGATCATATATTTAAATGCAGAGTTTTTGTTTTATCAAGGGCAAACTTAAAAGTGGAAAAATATGCCAAAAAGTGTTTTTGGTGTGTATTATTCACGTTTAGGTGTGTCTGCAAGAATATGCACACATGTCAGTATATGCCAGACACATGTGTAAGTTTACATATGGGTGCAAGTGTGTGTGTGATCTAGAGCGTGTTTCCTAATGTGTGTCAGCCAGCATTGCTCCCCACTGAGCAGTAACAGCAGTTCAATGTTGAAGCCATCTGTCTGCCCTGAGATAGCAAAAGAAAGAGAGGGGATAGGTCATGGTACTGTCTGCAGAGTCTCCTATAACAAATCTCCTTATTCAAGGCTGTTTTTTTAAGAGACTCCAGGTGATATTTAGTTAGCTTAAACAAGTATTATATTGCATTTAATTTATCAAATGGGCTAGAAGATAGACAGCAAGCAGAGTCTCTCTGTTATCTGAGGTGCAGCTTGCAGTGGATCAGTGAAAATCTATTTTGTTTCTTCAGAAATGTACATTTTAGGTAATATTGTGTAGACAGGAGAAGTGGTGGCAACAAGGATGGTCAGTTGTCTGTTCTGCTGAAATCAGGTTTAGTTGTATATTGACAGTTGATGCAAATCTATTTGGTATATTAAGGGAAGAATGAAATAGGGATAATAAAATCTTATTAGACGATTACAAAGTTCGAGTTTTGAATACATAATTGTGCCTCAGTGGTCAGTAAACCAGGTTTAAATGTTGGTGGAGCTACTGCTGCTGCTGAATTGTGAGTTAATTTTGTGTCACGTATTTTATTATTTCTTCACAATCTCTTCTTATATTCTATTCACATTCATGTAGTGTATTTTAGACTTGTAAAGCACTGTAAAGTTTAGTATAGCGTGGGTAATTTCCACCTTACAATACAGATTGTGAACTTAAAGCTACTAAAACAGAGTGCTCAAAACTACCCCTCATTTAATGTGCGTACGCCTGGCTTACATCACAAAAAATCAAGACGGTATGTTTTGTCTTATTTTCAGATTTTTTTTGTTTTATTATAGTTTTTTCCCTTCTTCCCCTTTATTTACTTTTGTCTTGTCTTTAGGCGGTGCAGCACAGTGTGGCAGCAAACTCGTCTCAGAAGGTTTTATCTTTCACAACCACCACTCTGGAAGATATTCTCAAGTCTTTTTCTGACATAAGCGTTATCCGTGTGGCCAGCGGGTACCTGCTGATGGTAAGACTACAGCCATAGTAAAAAGGGCAGATTTAATTAGATTTTTCTAGGCTTCACTTGAAAATGAGAAGGGACTTACAAACAATTGCCTGATTGATTAATGGTTTACTTGTTTACTGTTTGTGCCTAGCTGGCCTATGCGTGTCTGACCATGCTGCGATGGGACTGTGCCAAGTCTCAGGGGGCTGTAGGGCTGGCAGGTGTCCTACTGGTGACGCTGTCAGTGGCAGCTGGTTTGGGCCTCTGCTCCCTCCTGGGCATTTCTTTCAATGCTGCAACCACGCAGGTAACTCATACACATGCCACTGGACCATTTTGACACCTACTGACTCACACTGCCAAAAAACAGTGACAATACACTGACAGAATGCAATGGCCCAGTTCCCTCTTTCAGGTGAACTGCAGTTGCTGACAACACTCGCATATTAACCAGTTGCCCTCCATGGTTGGCTAGGACGACCTGAGTGTCGCAGCTACTAGTGGACTTGAGTTGTAGTCTCTGCTAGACTTAAACCCATATTTTTATTTAATAAAAGAATTTTTAAAGAAAAAGAGAAAGCTCCTTTAAAAATTACCTAATTGAAATAGGTTGACACTGGCAGAATGTGTACACAAGATAATATAGTAGATATTACTGGACATTGGAGACATGTTTTTAGCTTCTGATGCTACGCAGGAGCTCATTAAGCGTGTGTGTGTGTTTGTGTGTGCTACAGGTGCTTCCCTTTTTGGCTCTGGGAGTTGGAGTAGATGATGTCTTTCTCCTTGCCCATGCCTTCAGTGAGACCGGGCAGAACAAGAGGATCCCATTCGAGGTGAGGCAAACATCCACAATCACCCGTTCCTGCACACCCCCCTTGTTGTTTTATCTCCTCCATGGAGGAATGTGTGAAAGCCTGTCTGTGCCTGTGATGTAGCATCAAACAAACCATGTGCCACACACCCAGCCTTCTTATCTAAGCAATGCTCCAAATTAAATATGTTCATTTTTTTAGAACAGAATGATATTTCTGTTTGTATTGGATTATAACTTGTGTTTATTTGTTTCTGCTTTACACACAGATTGAGAAGTTGTTTGATTAAATACATAAATACACACTTTTGGTTTTAACAAAAGAAGGTGCATGATGTAATTTGATGCATTTAAAGTATTTTGTGTGTTTAAAGAGGTCTGAAGTTTAGATTAAAACAGTAGCAAGAGATTTCTCATCCATTAGCAGATTGAGCATGCAGAATTAAAAAATTTTTTAAAAAGGACTGGTTAAGAGCAAAATTTACGAGAGTGTCAAAAAGTGTGTATCTGTGCAACCTTGTGTGTTTGTGTGTGTGTGTGTGTTTGTAGAGTGTGGTAGCTTTTCATCTCCAGAGGGGAAAACACAGGCATGTATTTGCTTGTTTTTGTTTTCCCCTGCTTCCCTCCCGTTCAAGCCCTCGTCTCTATGCCTCCCTCATCCCCGAGCTTCCTTTGTGTGGCTGAGATGAAAACTAAACAGAGCCGAACCTGATCTCTCCTGTCTGATACACACATACACACAGACACACACAAAGATGCACATGCCTGCAGATGCTCACTGTGTGGTCCTGCACGTCCTTAAATCTTCACACACTTGCCGCCAAAGTCTTCTAGAGTTGTGTGCTTATCACTGTTCTCTTTGTGCGCATTATACTACAAGGAAGAAAAGAAAAGCTTTTCGGCAGCAGTGATTTCACTAAAAGTCGTTTTGTTCTGTCTGCTTTTTCCTCCATTATTTCAAACAGAAGTAGACAGGCCCAGGTGGATTATTTAAGCACTTCAGGGCTTCAAGAAACATTGCAATCACTGTCAATCATATCAGTATCATGATAATTGTACATAATCTCCAGTATTACACATGTGCCTTTGGCTAAACTCTGATCAAAAGTTTCAATGCTTTTCCTTTCATCAACCTCTCTTTCTGTCTCGGTCAGGATCGCACGGGGGAGTGTCTGAAGAGGACAGGGGCCAGTGTGGCTCTCACCTCTATCAGCAATGTCACAGCATTCTTCATGGCAGCCCTCATCCCCATCCCAGCGCTCAGAGCCTTTTCTCTACAGGTATAGTGGCTAGTGAGTGAGGGTTTTGTGTGTGTGTGTGAAAGAGAGAGAGTTCAGTTGTGTGGGGCCTCTGTCTTACTAATAGTCCTGTTCCCGTCTTCATTGGGTCCAGATTTCTCCAGACTCTTGTTTTATTGATTTCATTCATCACATTGAAAGTGTGTATGTCCGTGTGTGTGTGTACATGAGGCGGAGTGTGTGTTTTGTTTAACCCCCCCCACTTCTTTGAGGCTGTTTAGTGGTGGGCCCGGTGTCTGTCCAGATTGTGGCTGAAGTCCATGTAACTGAATCCCTGCACATGTGTGTGTGTCTGTGTACTCACATACCCTCACATCCATGTGTATGTGTGCGTGTGGGGAGTTGTAGTATCTGTGTGGGAGGTTTGAAACGCAATGGCCTAGATGTTTGCATGTGCTCATGTGAGCGAGTGTACTTGCAAAGGTGGGGGAACCAGAGGGGAGCTCTGACTTCTCTAACATCTGTCAGTAATTATAGACATCACCAGAACAGGGAAAACTAGTACAAAATGCCTCCAATAATCAATTAATTCTTAACTTATTTAAACAGTCAGTCATAGTGATACGTGCTCTAAAGAGAGGATAAGGTCAGATTAAACCTCTGGTGACTTCTATTTGAAGGCTGAGTTACTACAGCACTAAGCTGATGGATAGAGAAAGAATATGCAACATAAATTAGGGTTACAACAACAGATTTGAATGACATCTCAGCTTGGTTTGACTCAGTACTGGACTTTCAGATGGCCTTTCACTTACGATTGACTGTTTCATACAACAGAATGTGACCCTTGATTTGGTGTGAGTGTAGGTATGAGTGCTGTATTTTTGTCAAAAATGTGGTTGGTTAAATTTATTTACCCAAAAGAGTTTCTCACTGAATTTCTTTGTTGTTGTTTGTCCTAAGGTTTTCTTGACATCTAATGAGTTTATTTATTGTCAGAGGCACTCTTATCTAGATTGGTAACCTTCTGGGGAAAGAACAGACAAAGTTTGTCAAGTACCAGCAGCAAAGGTGCAAAATGGATGATCATTAAGCCTGACGGTTCACCCAAGACAGGTCACCAATCCATCACTAACAGAGAGATAGACACTCATTAAGACTTAGTACACTTTTGTGACAGAATAGGAATAACCAGTTGCCTTAACATGCTTGAATTTGGCCTTTGGGAGGAAGCCGGAGTACCTGAAGTAACAATTCAAAACCTTACCACTGAACCATCAAAATCAAGCACACACAATAAAAGCATTCAATAGAGAATTTCAACACATTTTGCAAAAGGACGGTATGAAAACCTGTTGTAATACGCATTTGAAAGTATTTGCTGTAATATAAGTGATATATCACTTACTATATGACTTGGAGAAAATAATAACTCATCCCCCTCCTCTTTCTTGCTCTTACTCTATTTCTCACACACATACATAGACTCACACACATGCATACACACACAGTGTGAGGTAAGATGTTGCCACATTGAGTACAATATTAGCATGTGTGGATTGATGGCTTTAGTACAGAGAGTCTGTCAAACATGATCCATTTACCCCGTGGGTCTAATCCATGCAGCCTAGTTTTCTACACACACACATGTTGAGAAAGACGCATGCATAACACACACACATACACATACCATGCATACTTTACACTAGTGCTTTTGTTACTGCTAGACGGTAAAACTTCATGAACTAGACAATCATTATTATGGAGTTCATCCACACACCACAACCTTGTATCAGTGCGTGCAGTTTGTGTTAGCGTGTATGTGTGCGTCTCTTTATCAGCATTAAACACTTCCCGTGGTCGACTCCACTTTGGATTCATTGCTCTCTCTTTCCTGCGTAATGTCTCATTCACTTCCTTCTATCAGTATAAACAAAAAAAAAAGGAATCTTGTCTAGATAACAGCAGCAAAACACACACACACACACACACACAGAGGAACACACACATTCATGTGCAGAAAACAGATGTGATGATACATATCCCCACTCTGGGGTTAGCTCACGGTCACCGTGTGTGTGTGTCAGTGGACTCATACTGTATCTGTCTGGATGTTAGTGGGCCAATTGAGAATTAATTGTTCTGCTCTACTTACAGAGCTTTTTCTTTCTTCACATCTCTTTCTTTGACATTATATCTCTCTCGTTGACTGAGTAGTGAGCTGAGGAATGAGGGAGGGCGAGGATGTGAGTGTGTGTGTGTCTGGTTGGTGTTACGGTGTGGTTTAAATAGGAGGCTGTACAGTTTTTAAGGTGACAGATATGTGTGTTTATGTGCATTTTTCTGTGTGAGTTTGTAAGGGGTGTGTGTGTGTGTTGTCTGTACAGCCACAGCGTCTGCTCATCACCTCAGGCCCCGCGGGCCTCTGACTCCTTGGGTGGTCTGGCACACACACAGGATTGTGTGTGTGTGTGTGCGCGCGCGTGTGTGTAGTGGTCTGGCAACTACGCAATATCCAGATTGTACTCTGGGCAGGGCCCCAACCTAACCTCAACCCCCACCCTCTGCTCTAGTGCACCACCTTCAAATACTTAACCACAACATTGTACTGGCTTCTATTACACATACATATGCCTCACTTTTTCTCTGCGCACTCAGTGTTTTTGTCTTGAAAGGACCTGGAAATGTGTTGAAAGGCAGTTTTCTCTCACTTGAGCCTATTCAGCTTGTGTTATTTTAATATATATCCAGAGCACCAGTGCTTTTGCTAAACGATAATTCTTTCATTTATACAATGTTTTCAAAATAATTTTGCAATTTGCAACATGTGCATGGATGATAATGCAGGTATATTTGCTTTTTTTTAATATTCAAATATCATTTCATCTCTTCACTCTCTACACTGTGGATGACCACCCTGTCTGTTTTTCCTCTGTGTACAAAATATTAAAAAATAATCAATAGCATGATCCTTTTCCTTGATAAAAGCATCTTTTTTTCCTCAAAATAACCTTTCTGTTTTCCTTCCAGGCTGCAGTGGTGGTGGTGTTTAACTTTGCCATGGTGCTGCTCATCTTTCCCGCCATCCTCAGCATGGATCTCTATCGACGAGAAGACAGACGTTTTGATATTTTCTGCTGCTTCTACAGGTGTGCACACACATGCAGATATACAAAGAAGCTCTTTCTTATTTGACGAAGGTTATTGCTTTCCTGTTCTTCCTTTTATTTTTTCCTCCGATCTCTTCCGTGATAATGAACAACATGCACACAAAGCTATCCTTAAAGATATCTTCACCTTAATCCCCCTCAGTCAAAAACTAATTACTGCTAAAGTTGTCTCTTTCTGTCTGACTGCTTGGTTGTTTGACTGTATGTTTATCTTTTCCAGTCTTTATTAAACTTTGCCAGTCTGCCTGCCAGCCTGGGCATGCTTGTTGGCTCAGTTATCATACAGATGTGTACACACACTATTAAATTCCATGGTTGGGTCTCAGCCTTATATTTCATGCTGCTGGCAAAGGAGAGAAGATTCACAATAACACAGGGCTAATAAATATTTTTTTGTAATGCAACACTTAACTGTTTCACAAAATCAGATGTTGTATGTGTGTACTGGAATTTTTTTTCCATTAGGTCTGGTTTTAAATTTTGTTTCACAGCAGTGCCTGACAGTGTTTCACCTTATTTATCTCTGCAGCCCTTGTGCCAATCGTGTGATTCAGATGGAGCCCCAGGCATACCTGGATGGGGCAGACGGGAGTCGCTACAGCCCTTCCCCATCATATCGCACCCCTCCTCCCTCATATCACACACCTCCCCCAAGCTACAGCAGCCCTCCTCCTTCCTATAGTAGCCATGGTTTTGCTCAGCAGACCCAAATCACCATGCAGTCCACAGTGCAGCTCAGGACGGAGTATGACCCTCGAACTCAGGCCTTTTATACCACAGCTGAGCCAAGATCCCAAATCTCTGTGCAGCCCATCAACCCACCTCCAGCTAGGACCAACCGTAACAATGAGTATTACAGTAGCAGCAATCATGCCAATATCAGCAACAACAACAACAGTGGAAGCCGAAATAATGGGGGATCTCGAGGTTCTGCCAGCTTTCCCCATCATCACCCTGTACCTCCTCCTGCTGCTGCAACCCCAAGTGCTAGCTCAATTGCTCAGGGTGATGCAGCCTCATCAACTGGCCAGGGTCCAGAGAACAACAGCTCCACACGGGACCTGTTGTCCCAGATCGGAGAAGCCTCACTGGGCCTACGCTGCCTCGAGCCCCCCTGCTCGCGCTGGACCCTGGCCTCTTTTGCTGAGAAGCACTATGCTCCATTTCTTCTGCAGCCCACAACCAAGGTGAGTTTAGTTGCTCTCTGTGTTTCTGTAGAGCAGGGAGACAAAGAAACAGGCGGAATAGCTTCTGTATGAGGTAAAAGTGTGTCTGTGTGCTGACTCACCGTGGTGATAATTTGAATGGGAGGGTTAGTCACCGGAGTGTGTAGAGTAGAAGGAGGAAATCGGGGGTGGAAATTGTGGTCATGTCCTATCTGAGACACACACACACACACAGTGGGTGGCCAGTCCTTTTAAAGCCTTCCAGAACTGAAATCATTTGGTGGTCTGTACTTGACATTACAAAATGTTCCTCAATTTCTATTTTTTATATAAATTGCTTTATGTAGTCCTGTGAGATATTAATCCAGGACATCACTTTTTGCAGAAAAAAGGAAAAGTCTTGGTCATTTTCTCTTCATAACATGGCACTTTTGCTACATTGTATTAAAACGCATCTGACACCCTGTAAACAAGCAGACACTTTAATTGGAAGTAAAAACACAAATTGATCCTCTTAAAATTACAGTAATGGTTAGTAAACCTTATTACATATGCAAGCTGAAGAAGAAAGTTGATTTTTAGATGTTTACAACAGAAAATTTGAATGATCACTTTGTAGTCTCTGAAATCTGTGCAAGTCATTTGGGTGTTTTTGTTTATTGGCCAGTAAGAGACTTTTAAGGATGTTCTAATTAATTTAAAGTAAGTACTTCCTCCTGTGCGTCTTTTGCAATACACTCCCAAAATCCACCTTAAATTATGCTTTGAATGATATTTTAATGATCTTTCCGTTTCCTCATTCTTGGAACATGTAACATGCTTTAAGACGTAACTGGTGCAAGTCAGCGTGCCATGAAGCCATTGATAAAGCTGGATTTTCTTTCCTCTGATTCCAGGTGGTTGTGATTGTGCTGTTCCTCTGCCTGCTGGGAGTCAGTTTATATGGGACCACCCAGGTGAGGGATGGCCTGGAGCTGACAGATATTGTACCCAGGGAGACAAGCGAGTATGACTTCCTCGGTGCCCAGTTCAAGTTCTTCTCCTTCTACAACATGTATGTGGTAACACAGCGGGCCGATTATGCCCAAAACCAGCCACTGCTTCACCAGCTCCACCAGAGGTTCCACACTGTTCGCTATGTGTTGAAGGAGGAAAATGGACAGCTGCCTCGCATGTGGCTTCACTACTTCAGGGACTGGCTGCAAGGTAAATTTAAGCTTGATGTACACGCACCACCTCAACCAGACCTAAACTGGATTGAATCACAGTGAATAAAATGGAATATTTGTCATTTTTATATTGCTCAGCACTGATGACAGTAATGATTGGAGGCATTATATTTTTGGGATGTCCATCCCATTCTCATGAGCATGAATGTTCACCTGATATTAAGGACAAACTGACTAGAGTTCGATGATGGTCAAAGTTACTGTGACAGTCAATAATTCTAAGCTAAAAGGATAAAATGCTGATAAAATATCAAAGGTAACCTTCACTGTAAGATCATAGTGTTCTATAAAATCACATTTTTAGCCATTTTTCATTTCCGTAACTTAGGTACTGAACAGGAGATTGTGGTCATATTTCGCAATTGTTTGGATACTGAATTAGTGACAGTAATCATTTATGCCCACATATTAAATTGCTTTCAAATTTTCATGTATTAAATGAGTCTGGACAGACATGGATGTAAACTGCACCTTCTGCTTGAGAATAAAGTGGGTCTGATGTAGCATTATGGTTTAGAGCCAATGTTAGTTCATTTGAAATTTTGCCCCAACACTGACATCACAGTTGATTTTTTTTTGTTTATACCTCAATTAACTTTGCTATTCAGGATAGTTTAGGCATGGGAATAATTTACTTTTGCATGAAACCGTTTTGAGATCATAATTTTCTTCTGTGTTTTGACATGAATCTGCAGGAAACAAGATGTTAGGCAGGAGTTCAGAAGTAGGAGGGATTGCAAAAATGGACACTGACAGTAGCTGATTAAAATCACTTGTGTCTTCCATAAGTGGGAGGGATGGTGAAGAGTGAAGTGGGAGGCAATATTTTTCAACTTAGTCTTAGGCAATGTACAATATATTAAACGTTTTTTTTAGCTTTTTTGTTTGTTTTTCTAGATAAAATGTATCACTTAAATATATTTAATATTTGACATATAACAGATGCCACACAACACCTTAAATTAATTTTGAACGAATGCAGGATTCACTTATGGATGGATTATTTGTTTTATACAGAATCCCAAAGTACCAGTGAAAAAGATTATCCTTCACATGTCAATCCAATCTAAGAATGGCTCACTCAAAAAAAGGATTCTTCACCTTCATTAAACATGACGCAATAATTTTGTGTAAAATGCAACTGAAATATATAAAATCAAAGGTTAATTTATTCAAAAAATTAATCTTTAAGGAAAATGTGCTTGGTATAAACTCAATGTATACCAATCAAGTAAATTTAATTTGACCAGATTCCATTAAATTGTCAATTTCATTTGACCAGATTCCATGAAATTTAACAAAATTGCATGGAAAATCTACATGTAATTAAATTAGTTAAAGTCATGAATTTGGGCAGAATTTTTTTTTGAGTGCTTAATTCTCAGTGAGGAAATGTAGTCACTGCCTTGCTCTTAACGATAAAACACATTGTGAGAGTCTGTGTGTGAGCCGGCTGGGAACCACACAGGGAGCGTGTGGGTGAGAGAGAGAGAACTGTGTCTGATATTGCTCTCTGCAATGGTGGGACAAATTGGAGCCAGACAGGCCAAGGAACGAGACCCAAAACAACATCTCCCACAGACGGACCACAGCATGGGCCTTGGGGGAGAGCCGAGAAAAGAGGAGTGATACACATATGGATCAGAGAGTAGTATAGAAAAGAAGGCAGATGTTACTGATAAAGCCCATAACGATCTCTGAATTAAAAGCAGCAGATTTTACGTTTTTGAAGTCATGTTTAGTGGTTGAGAATGAAACTAAGTTATCATATTAAATCAATCAAGCCTATTATAGAGTTAGAGTTAGGTTGGGGTGTTGTGTTATGTTCTCTTTTACTTACTGCTGGGTTTTTATTTGTTGTGTGTTGCAGTGGGAGAATGAAGATAACCGAGCATGTAACCTTTTTTAAACATCCACATCTAACCAGTGTGTTCTGCTGTGGTTTCCTACAGGTCTCCAGCACGCATTTGACAAGGAGTGGGAGGCTGGCCGCATCACCCACAACAACTACAGGAATGGCTCTGATGATGGCGTCCTGGCTTATAAACTGTTAGTGCAGACAGGGCGCAGGGAAAAGCCGATCAACTTCAACCTGGTATGTTTAGGATTTAAATACATGTCAGTAATTTCTTAAAAGTAGGTGAGCGATTCCTCTTGTCATTAATGCAATCCATAAAAGCTCATCTGTCTATCAAATGTGAAAATTTAGACGTTTTCTTTAATGACAATAATCCCTTCATGCTTTAAATTCACTTGGATGTAAATTATCCCCCCACCTCATACCTCTGCTTATTGCCTGCAGTCTGTCCCCATACTCCTTATGCATCCGCAGGCCGCTCTCATTCACAAGTGCTCCTCTACATGGAGGAAGAATAGCAAAAGTGCTTAAATTGTAAATCAGTAATTCCCAGAACACTGTGAAGGTGCTGTTCTGGTGATGAGAGGTGAGAATAATTCACAGAAGTTATCAAAAAAAGCACCCTGGACAATGCCTAGATGCTATTATATTATCTTTTATATTGTCTTGTTTTCTTTCAGTAGTTATTATATAACTATTGAAAGAAAACAAAACTTTGATCTCAGACAAAGGCTTTAGATGGATAAACATTTCTTGTTAAGATTTTATTGTTGTATTAGATAAACCTTGTTCTTATTTGTCAGCTCTTATAAGTTAGCACCAACCTGCAAGTGGCTCTATCTGAGTCTATGTTTTTTGACTGTCATTCATACACTGCAGTTCCAAGGCGAAAATGCTCTGCCATGTGGACATGTTATTAAGGTTAGCAACTTGACTTTCATTACATGGGGTCTTTAATATGTGAGAAAGCACATGTAGATCGTATTTAAGTGTAGATCATGCTGGCTGCATTACATGGATTACAACTTGAGGATAGACTTGAGAGATACTCCCACCGCTTTCAAAGCTCTTTTGTGCTCCTGTATGTTTTTGTATATCTGTGCATTGTGTTATGAGTCTTAAAGAGCCACACCCAGCTTAAAACCATTTCTGTCTATTCATATTTTTCTTTCTTTCTCTCTGTCTGTCTTCTGTGATGACTTTACCGAGCCCAGGAATTTAAAGCTCTCACTGGAGCTGCAGCCTGCCTCTGAAAAACCTATTAACTCTTCATTTAAACGATTTGTCAGTTTGTGTGTGTTTTTGTGTGTATGAGATGTGCATATAGCAGGGCCTTGACAGTGAGCTATTTCCCTTTAACATCAAGTCTTTCAGCTTGACACTTTGTCAGTGATTCCAGCCACAGTTTACAGTATGAGGAATTAGATGACCGAAACAAACTGGTGCAGAGAAACGCCTGCGAACCCCAGAGGATCTATAAATAATTAATCTGGATTCTGCGGCCCTAAACATGAATCTGATTCACTAAGAAGTAAATTTTTTAAACATAGCTGCAAATTTTTTTTAATAAATGATAGTGTACTTGGGCAAACAACTTTATGAGTGGAGGGTTTGAGGTTTACTGGTGTGGTAGAGAAATGCTTATTTGCTGGAGTTGGATGCATTCTTTGGCTTTAAGAGTGTAAAAAAAAAAAAGGGTGTGATAAAACTAATGTCATCATTGCTTATGTGGATAGCCCTATGAGCTGCCACAGGACTCGCAAGTTGTCTGAGATGCTGGTGCTATATTTACTGCACAGGTAAAAGTAAAAACGCCTCCTTTTCCTAGCCACTTAATTCCATAGTTCACACCAGCATGCCAAAGTAGTGTATATTTAACCAAACAACTGTTATATTTACAAGACCATCAGGGATAAAAAGGTGCTGCTTTATGTTGCTTGAAGGTCTGCTTTGGGAGAGGGGATAATTTATGGTTTGAGTGCAGCACATGAGGTGCTTAGGTAGAAGAGTACCCGTATTTCATCTCTGGTACTGAAGTCCTTGACACTGAGTTTCTGAAAGGTTAGGCCTGCAGAGCGATTGGTGGAGATATTCACATTGCTCCTCAGCTGAATTGCAAAATGAAACATAAAAGTGAGTATACAGCGAATCATGTTATCTAAATCATGTAACAAAGTCCAGCTGAGCTGTTGAAGCTGTTGAAGCTATCTCTTGCGTGGCACCGAATGAGTGTTTGATGTCCAACAATGACTCAAGTGTAGCTACTTGAGCACCTTGGGTCTCGGAAGGAGGTCGAGACAGGAACTTAGTAGAAGATTAAATCAGGTCTCTTATATGTCTGTGGAAAGATACCAACCTGATAATGTGAAAGTCTGGGGGAGAAACAGGAGGAAATGAGGGGAAAGATTGCGTTAGCGGAGCTGGGTAAATGTTCTCAGCTTCAACAGGGCACTGAATGCTTTTCTTAGTTTAGTATCACCTCCAAAAAACAACATATGTGGATGCATGGCTGCATTCTTTGGCAGGAAAAAGCGAAAACAGAAGATAAGAAACTGGAGAAATATAAAAACAAAATTCTTGGCCAGGATATCTGCAAACCTCAAACACAAAACAAGCCATGTCCATTTCAACACTGAGATCATTTTCATCAAGGGTAATTAACTTTGACGTGTAGCTCTGCTGTGTTTTGTGTTTATTTATATTTAGAATTTGTGCAACTCTGTATTCAAGTCATACACCTCTAGAGATCTATATTTAAAGCTTTCTCCATCCCCCACCCTCACCCCATTTACTCTTATGGCTCTTCTCTTACCTAAATAAACTCCATTGCAGCAGTTATCTAGCTGACAGGAAACAGGGGCAGTCCTGGTGTGCGGCCCCGTGATATCACTTCCTCTGCCTGTGAGGGAAGTGTACTTGCCGTGAGGCGTGGGGGCCGCTAGCAGAGCTGCTTGGGCTTCCCGTGACAGCTTGAAGACATACAGTTGTTGAGTATCCTGCTGTTAAATTCAATCCAGATCCTCTGGAATCTAGCTGTCTCTCACTTGCTCCTTCTCCTTCACAAACTCCTGCTCACACTACCACTCGCTCCCTCTCCCTCTCACTCCCTCTGTCTTTTCCTCCCTCCCTTTCTCTTCCTCTGCTCCACTGCTGTGTCCTCTTTCAGTGAGAGAGCTAGAAACACGTGGTTTCTTTAAGACAGCTCTGTGTGTGCATTTGTATGTTTTGAATGTGTGTTTCTCCTTTTTCTGATGTGCATGTACTTGTTGAGCAGTAGCTGCCTTTTGTTCCTCAAAATGCGAACCAGATCTTCATCATCCCTGATAAATTGCATAGCTAGATGTTTTATTTTGATATGCCATTCTAAGGATCTGCGCAGAGGTGTTCTGCTTTTGATTTGTCCCTACTAACATCTCTGTGCTGGTGACCATTTGTCCCTTGTATGTGTGGCTTAAAAATATAAATTTTATATTGCAATTAAAAGATAAATCTCTGGTGTGTGAGATTAGAGAGGAGGATGGGGAGGTGGAAAGTCCTAAGAAAGGCCATGTGCTACACTAACACTATCAAGAGCTCTTTTCTTCTTAGGGCAGGGTCCATCTGTGGCGCCAGGCATTCTGGGTACCCATAGGGGTCAGGAGAACCAAGTGTGAGGAACATTTGTACAGATGTTGTGTTATTTTTATAGCTCTACTCCATTTGCTGGGTGGCATTTCCTTCAGTGTTAACAACCAGGTTAACTGCACACAGACGCGCTCAGGGACTCCAGCCAATTTTTTTATTGTTACGCTAACTCAAGCAATTTTTCTCTCCCAACCCCCCACCACAAAAAAACTACTCCTTTCTTCATGTACCTAACCCCATGAGTCCAGCCTCAACCCCCAGAACGCTCCCTGCCTCTGTGAAAGAGGGATTTATGGTTCCTAGAAGGGAGAGTGGCAGAGTGGTGCGCAGTAATGGTTTTACCTCTTAGGAGGTAGCAATGCTAGGCTACACTCCTGTTTCCACATGGGAGGGCAAAAGTAACAGCCCTTAGTAAGACAGTCATTCGTATCTACCTACTGACCTATGCCGTCAAGGCAGATGATGCTGAAGAAAACAGTGCATCACAGAATCACATGCTCACAGAAACACATTTTTTTCTTAAGGACATCCAAGCTAAGCGATGTTGAAATACTTTTGACAATTTGATTTGATGTCATTATTTGCATTGTGCCATTTTTTTTCCTGTAAGCCCAGCATGTATTAATAAAGTATAAGAAAATTGCAATTCAAACCTGATAATAGCAGTATATTTAAAGTAAAATATTCTAAACATCATTATTCAAATTCATCTTGAGGGGAACATGAATATTTGTATCGGTCCTGGTTTCGAATCCAGTCTGGGGCCTTTCTGCGTGAAGTTTGCATGTTCTCCCTGTGTCTGCGTGGGTTCACTTCGGGTACTCCAGCTTCCTCCCACAGTCAAAAGACATGCAGTTAGTGGGGTTAGGTTAATTGGTGATTCTGGGATAGGCTCCAGCCAGTGGATAAGCAGAAGAAAATGAATGGATGGATGATCCAATAGTTCATTAAGTCACCCAGGTTCAGCATTTAAATGAATGAGCCATGAATATGTTGCTGAGATATTCTGTTTGGACCAAAGTGGTGGACCGACTTACCAAAAATACACAGTCAACAATGCCATCGTTGCACTTGTTCAATTAACAAGAGCAATAAGAAAAAAAAATACTTAGATGTTTTTGTTTTTGCCTACCTGAGAGTGTCTTTGTCCAGAAACTCGAAACACGACCTGCACAGCTCTACAATAACCAGAATGCATGATTAAAGCTTCCTTCCTTTAAATACTAGATTTCTTGGTACTACAGGCAGCAGCAACAGCTGCTTCTTGACAGGAGAGTGTTGCAAGGCTTCCTTTAAAAATTTATTCAGAGTGGTCAGGACATTGGGTCTGAGGTTGGCCAGCCAATATCTACTATATGTAAAGGGAGAAGCTGATTCAACATTTTCCATGTTTTAATGTGGCATGATAATTCTGGGAAGCTGTGATCAGAAGTACGGGAACGTTCAGAAAGGCAACCAGTGTCTGACTTGTTGGTTTTTCTTTGGTTGGAAAGAGAGAGGGGCTAATATTTGACTCATATTTTGAAAGCTGCTCCGTTCTCTTGCGCTCATGCGTGTGTATAAATAAGCATTTCTGTGGTCAGCTCACCTGTAGAATGTTATGGTTAAACATCCTTTATTTCCACAATACCTTTTCATTTCCAGTGTATACTTAACAACCGCAAGCGCCCCAATTTTTTTCCTACTTTTTTCCTCAATTTCTTTTTTTTTTTTTTTTCCATTTTTTAATAATTCCATTTCAATTCAAATTTCAAAGTTTTGCTTGGGACTAGTATACACATGAATGACATAATGCATTGGATTAATTATGTGTCTGAAAACTGCAATGTAAGAGACTATACCAAAACCTATAAGTCTAATATTACCATCATTAATTCACCTCATTTGTGGGTTTTGTAGCTGACTCGCCAGAGGCTTGTGGATGCAGATGGGATTATCAACCCTGGAGCTTTTTACATCTACCTAACAGCTTGGGTCAGCAATGATCCTGTGGCCTATGCCGCCTCACAAGCTAACATTCGTCCACACCCTCCCGAGTGGCTCCACGACCCTACCGACTCCATGCCCGAGACACGCCTCAGCAGTAAGTCTGCATGCCCTATGTTCACATTATTGTACAGCTGAAAACCAAATGTCTAGTAGTGCGACAGAGTGGAGGATTTGTTTCAAGCAAAAGGAAGAAATTTGAAATAATAATGCTTTTAGTTCCAACAAGTTCAATGGCAATCCAGCTCCACATTAATTTGAAATGTTACTATAAGGTATAGCCAAACATACTGCATTTATTATCTGCTTACTGAAATTGTATGCCTAACTTTTGTGAGGTTTATGAGTCTCGGCTGCAACTTTTCAGGTTCCATAAGGCAGTGGCTACATGTAAGCAGTGTTCACCTCTTGTGGTTTGAGTTATTGGTCCTTTTAGCTCTAAGTGAGTTATTAGACTTTACTGTACCACTGCAATATGTGTGCATTTGTGCATGACTGAGCTCACTCTGCAAAGCTGAGGACCAAGACACAACTCGCTGTTATTCTTCTAATAGTGCCTGTGGTAAATGCTATAATCCTGACTACCATGGGGCTCCAGCATTACACACACATACACACATTATTAAAACTCAGTGACCCCAAAAACAACACACACGCTGTTCTCATTTCCCTACCACACACACAGACTGTAAGTCACATAAAAAGTATACTTATGTTGTTATTTGACTCTAGCCTGCGATTTGGTGCAAGAAGGTGTTCCACGACAAGGCAGGGGGATGATTGGATAATTAAGAGAGAGACAGGATTTGGGTTGGAAGCACAATTGGATAACAAGCAGGAAGTCCTTGACAGCAGGGGGATGTGACTGGATAAGCTGCATGAAGTGTTTGGCTGTGCGGGAGCCCTCTGGAGCAGATCTATGTGTGCCAAAAGCTGCAGGTGTTCTAATGGAAATTTATAGTTGAGATTATAATGGGCCATACCATGTTAGCATGTTCTTCCATCTAACCCTACAGTTAACTGTGAAATACATAGATTCAACGCAACATCAGACAATACTACAACATGTATTATAAGAAAAAAAATAGGCAGTTATGGAGACATGGACTTGTAGACAGATGTGTAGTCTATGGTAGTGATACTGCTACTACCATCAATGTGTTGTTCATTACACCGAAAGCAAATTCTAAATAAATTCAATATTTCGCCAGCACCTAGTATGACTCCATAGCAACGTGACAGGCGGATATACGTGATTATGCATTTCTATTATGCTTTACGTGGTGGTGCTAAGGTTAGGGTGTGGTAATGGCAGTGATTCTGACATTGTAATTACCTTGAATCAATGTTAGCTCTGACAGTCTGCTGTGTCTGGAACTGATAGGCCCTCATTAGCTAGGCTGGGCCACAGGCTGGCCAGGATTGAGTCAATGGAGGTCTGTTTCACTCTCCTCCTCCACCCCCACAACACACACACACACACACACACACACACACACGCATTCATCCACAGATGTAGCTTCTCTTGGAATAGAGCTGCATTAGGGAGGGAAAGCCTTGGTAATGGTGGTTTGGATAAAGAGTCTCAATTATTTCTGCAGATATACTAAATGATCAGAACCTACTGAGAGTTAATCAGAATAGACAAATGTCATCTGCAGACCCCACTGTTGCCACTGTTGATTTATCCGATTACTTCCTAAATGTCAACAGTCTTGAAACTTTATCATCTGTGTGGTCTTTGCTTCCAAGGCCCCAAAGTGAATACTTCACCAGTTGCTTTGTGGCATATGTCATATAATGAAAAATCTAAGTCAAGTGGTCAGTTTTACTAACAATTAAATCTTCCTCCTCTGATTTTCTCTCCATCCAGTCCCGGCTGCTGAGCCCATCGAATACGCACAGTTCCCCTTCTACCTCAACGGGCTCCGGGAGACGCCGCAGTTTGTGGAAGCCATTGAGAGCGTACGGGCCATCTGTAGCAACTACAGCCGACAAGGCTTGCCCTCCTACCCCAACGGCTACCCTTTCCTGTTCTGGGAACAGTATGTTAGTCTACGCCACTGGCTTCTGCTCTCCATTAGTGTGGTACTCGCCTGCACCTTTCTTGTCTGTGCCCTTTTTCTGCTCAACCCGTGGACCGCTGGCATTATAGTAAGTGTTGGAGAAAACACACACAGTGCACAGAGACAAAGTGCAGTAACTACAAATATATAGGATGATAATGACCAGAGAAATAAGAGAAATACACATATATGCATAGACTGCAGCAGATGTTCTGAGAAATAATTTTAGAGAAAGATACAAATCTGCCTGCTACTTTTGATAAGTTAAGACCTCAGTTTTCAGTCATTTAAAAAGTCAATTTTTTTTTCTTCTCCTCATGTCACTTCCTGGTTTTTGCGTGTGGTCCAGAATGCATGTCAGGGGGACAGAGTCGGAAAAGAGAAGGGGCTGGTGTGTGTTATCGTAGCCCCAGTCACCAGTGTTTATCTTGTGCTGTTTTGTTAGGACCAGTCTGTTTAGTCTAGTCCAGCACTCCCAGACACCAATTCTGAAATAAATGGGAAGAGGACAAAAAGTTGCTCTAGCAACTGGCTCCCACTCTAAACCTATAAAATGCTTTATTTCCATCCCTAACAGTCATCTACTCTTGCTCCTCTCAGACGAGACGTTTCCAAGGATACTGGCAAACATGCATTCGCATACATAAGCCAGTTCTCAAAAACACTTTGAGCACTCTTGTGCATGTACATACTTGCACACACATACAGTATGAATGTTTAAACACGCAGGTACATAATTCACACGGAAACACGTACGAAGAGCACTCTGGTTTTTCTCTCTGGCGGGTTGTATTTTACAAGAGGCAGTGGCCAGGCCACCTGAGCCCTAAAACAAGGCAGGAGGGGACTTCATGTTCATCCTCTTCAGGCCTTACTAGTAAGATCAAAACATCAGTTATAAGAGAGTAGTGAAGGACCAAACCACAGCCAGCCCTTCAACATCAAACCTTCACACCATTTCATAGCCTTTGAGCCCTAAAATCCATCATAACCATGTAGAAAGAGGCTTTGTTTGAATATCATGTCTTGTGTTTAGATTAATACAATTAGTTTCTAATCCACTTGATTTTGATTGCTCTTAACACTTAGAATCAGTCCAGAGCAATCCATTGTAATCTCAATTTGCTTTCTGTCTATGTTCCAGATTTAAATTTTATATTATCTATAGGAAAAATGTCACTTAAAAGAAACAAAAATACAGGTGTATACAAGATTTCACCTCACACAGAGAATATTTAGTAGTAGTAATAAGCATTAGAAGTCTACTAATTCTTATAATGCAAGAAAAATTGTTAAAACTAGTAACACCTTTTCCTTAATCTCCTTTATTAATATATCTGCACACTTATGATGAGATCGCCCAAAATGCACTTGAGAATAAAGTGGCACACACACCACATAGTACAGATACCCTTTGTGGATATGCACATACTCTGTGCTGGGTCACCTATACATGCATGTACACATAGCTCCCTCCTCTGCCCACCTTAACCCTCTTCAAAGGATTTGGGCCCCGTGTAACTTGACACCTGTCAGCTGATAATGGCATCTCCTGTCCTGCTCTGCTCAGGAGCCTCCACACACACACACACACACGCACACACATATTTCACCTACATGTATGGTTACTGCTTAACACATTTATAAGTCATAGTCACACATATCACCCTCATGTATTATTTCTCTGCCTCATCTGCCTTGTATGCAGTCAAAGTCCAGGTCAAATGTAAGTTCACACAGCACATTCAGGGAATAATGATTTGTTTATTATAGAACATAAAGTAGATTAATTCCTTTTGTGGTAATTAAACCCACTATGCTCACAGGCAATTTTCACCTCTTTCACATTATAATGCTAGATTAGCTGACGTTTTCTTATCGCTTTGAATAGAAGGTATTGTTAGGATCTTTTGAAGTCAACCACAGAAGCGAAAAAGACATTTGTGTTGCGAAAAACTTACAGAAAATATTTGAATGGATGTTCAGGAACATAAAATGGTTGTAAAGATTGGGTTGTGCAGACGTTTTTTAACATCTGGCATTTTCTCTGTGTAAATGTTGTAAAAATGTTTAGGAAATGTCTATATTGTGAGATGATTAATTACACAAACAAGACAAGTGTAACTAAAAGTTCCTGTAAATTGAAAAACCCATCCACATTTCTTACAAAAACTCCTTCTTTCCCTTCAGGTGTTGGTTCTTTCTCTCATGACTGTGGAGCTGTTTGGCTTCATGGGGCTGATGGGAATCAAACTGAGTGCCGTCCCTGTTGTCATTCTCATCGCCTCTGTGGGCATTGGAGTGGAATTCACCGTCCATGTGGCCCTGGTATGCTTAAAAAATTAATTAATGAATAATCAGCATCAGTGTGTGTTTCTTTTACTTACTTTCTAATCCGAACTGCTGCTCCCTGGAATGGTGAAACCTATTGTTGGATAGTTTCACGTCTCTCGGATGGTTGTGGAGCAAGTTATCCTTTTGAGAACAAGACATAAATTGTTTTTTTCTGTGTGTTGTAGGCATTCCTGACAGCCATAGGGGATCGTCACAAGCGGGCAGTGTTGGCATTGGAGCACATGTTTGCTCCGGTGCTCGATGGAGCGTTTTCCACATTATTAGGTGTCCTGATGCTTGCAGGCTCTGAGTTCGATTTTATTGTCAGGTCAGTACAAAATCAGACTTACAAGAAACTTCTACATTCATTCGAACCTGAAACCACACAGATCTGCACATACAAAGGTTATCATATAGGATTTAGATAATGTCCTTAGACCATCAAAACCATGCCTCAACCTGTATGCCACACAGGAATCTACCTGAGACCCCAATCATGCATGACAGCTGCTCTCTTCTTCTGCTTCTCTTCTTTCCTACTAGCAGTAACAATCCTATTATTAATAATATTTTTCGTCCATTTCTGAGGGAAATGGATTTGTGGATAGTCCAGGAAACCTCATCAAAAAGTCATCTGTCTTTTTTGTCTTTTCTTTCATCTACCTCTTCTTCTTCCTAATGTCTGTCATGCCTGACATTTTAGGGGAAACCAGGGGAAGGATTGAACATTGAAAGTCAAAAATAGTTGGGGGAAGAGGGCTATAAGGGAGGTGACAGAGGGGAGCAAAGTGAAAGAGAGTGGGGGGGCATAGAGAGAGAGAGAGAGAGAGAGAGCAGGAAAGACCTCTGGCTTTTGTAATCTCCTTCAACTGGTTTAACTGCCCTCACTAGACATTTATAAGCAGGGAAAGGAGTAACAGAGTTGGGGGCAAGAGGGCAGTTGTGCAAAGACAGGTGAAGTGGAAATTAAAACAGACACACTGCCGGAGCTCCGTGCAGGTGGCTGCTTTTGTGTTTGCACCCTCTTAAGCATCAGAAAGAAAAGTAACAACCAGCTGCCATTCAAGGGAAAAGTATGAATGATTCTGTAAGTTCTCAACCCCTACAGTATTATGAGAAGTTTCCCCAGACCTCAGTGCATAATTTAAAGTAGCTTATGGCTTATAGCATGGCTATATGTACACATATTCTTGGTTGCCGCTGGATGAGGTAGCTGTATGATTTAATTGGTCTGCTTCTTTGAGAACTGGAAGCACTGAACTCCATGTGATCTGCAAGCATTCATGTGCGCAGGCCTCATCTGTGCACACTCACACAATCACACAGTCCCCCCCATCATATAGACACACCAACCTGCTCCCTGACCCTGTAATCATGGGGGTCAATGATGGTGTGCCGGCCAGTGAGAGCACACACAGATACACACTCAGAGAGACACATACAAACATACACACACAAACTATAGAGGCCTATAGACCTTCTCTCCTCACCTCCAGTGGTGTGCTCTGGTTTCTGGCTCAGTCTCCGGCCTCCATTTAAAGGTTCTGCTGTTGTCTGAGCAAACAAAGCAGCGCCCCAAGACGGTGCAATAACAACAGGCCCAGCTCATATTTTTCTGCTTGTGCCGAAAGAAATGTTTCCCTGACTTTCCCCATCAGTCCTGTGAATGTTTTCACTCTAAACAGCCTGGCGGGGCATGCAACCTGGTATGTGGGCTGCACGCGTGCACATGTACATATGTGTGCGTATGTTTCTCCAAAGGTGATGTGGCTTTTACTCCTGATGGTGTGTATGGAAACGCTAACCATAGTGATGACACTATTATTTTAGCTCAGTTTAGAGAAACAGTTATGATAATCTAATAAAAGCAGATAAAGTATTGTTAGTTAGACACATTGATGCATGTTTTTTTAAATGTAAGCAAATCAAAGGCCAATCACAGATCTGTCCATTAGCTACCAAGTTCTTGAATTTGGCATTCATATTAAAGTGACTGAACTTTAAACGTGTACAAACTTGTTGCAGAAAAGTATCCTTAAAAAGTTTACTTAAAAAAACTTTCCTTCCATCTAGCATGTTAAGAAGTAGTAGCCAGTTGCATTAAAAAAAACCTTTATAGCAACACTGAATAATGTGTTGATTTAAGTATTTGTTTATTGGTCAGTGTTGGTTTCTGATGTAGTGTATCCCATTGGCTAGTCTGCTGACTTGGGTTCTGGGAGCAAAGGCCAGCTTTTCGGTTCTTCCAGTGTATCTAGCTAGCAGACACCTGAGTCAAAATTTTGTATTTCCACCTACCAGTTTTTTTTTCTGAGCTACATTTAAAAAAAAAAAAAAAAAAAAAAATTTTTTTTGGTATA
>VUQS01074675.1:0-24278 GCA_015108495.1 Heterochromis multidens | reverse complement strand
ACAGAATATTTCCCCAAAAGTCTTGGGGATCATCAAGATGTTTTTTGGCAAATATGAGACGAGCCTTTGTGTTCTTTTTGGTCAGCAGTGGTTTTCTCCTTGGAACTCTCCCATTGATGCTGTTTTTGTCCAGTCTCTTTCTTATTGTTGAATCATGAACTCTGACCTTAACTGAGACAAGTGAGACCTGCAGTTCTTTAGATGCTGTTCTGGGTTCTTTTGTGACCTCCTGGATGAGTCGTCGATGCGCTCTTGGAGTAATTTTGGTCGGCCGGCCACTCGTGGGAAGGTTCACCACTGTTCCAAGTTTTCTCCATTTGTGGATAATGGCTCTCACCGTGGTACACTGGAGTCCCAAAGCCTTAGAAATGGCTTTGTAACCCTTTCCAGACTGATAGATGTCAATGACTTTGTTTCTCAGATGTTTCTTTATATTGTGGCATGATGTATTGCTTTTTGAGATCTTTTAGCCTGCTTCACTTTGTCAGACATGTTCGATTTAAGTGATTTCTTGATTCAGCAGGTCTGGCAGTAATCAGGCCTGGATGTGACTAGTCAAATTGAACTCAACTTTCCAAAAAATGTGTTTAATCACAGTTAATTAATGATTTAACAAGAGGGGCAATATTTTTTTCACACAGGACCAGGTAGGTTTGGATAACTTCTTTCCCTTAATAAATGAAACCATCATTTAAAAATTGCATTTTGTATTTACTCAGGTTATCTTTGTCTAATATGAAAATTTGTTAGATGATCTGAAAGATGTAAGTGTGAAAAATATGAAAAAACCTAAGAAATCAGAAAGGGGGCAAATACTTTTTCACACCACTGTATGTTTCTTAATGATATGTTCAGTTATTTGCAGATGTTGTATATACGTTGTATATACATCTGTTAATCACATATTTAGTGGGCTTTTCTGTATTATATTAATATCTCACAAGCTGTTGGTCAGTGAAAAAATTTTATGGAATGAATAAATTATTGTTCGGTGGTTCTAGGCAGGAGACATAACCACAGTGCCAGGTGCAAGTCTTATTTTAACTGACAGTAAAACTGACATTAATATTTCATTTTGCAGAGTTTCTTTATATCAATAAATTACATTTAGAAATATAAAGATCTTTATTAAAAATAGTTTTTAATATTATTATAGAATCTTACTATAATGATTATAGTGTGTGTATGTATGTATATATGTCTGTATGTACCCTATCTCCTCATTAATGGGTGGGCCAGGCTCAATGAAGCTTTGCACAAACATCGTCACGCATATAGCGTTTATTAAAATCTATGTTTTTAAAAAATATTTATTATAAATCCCAGTTTTTTTGATTTTCGTATTCATCTTCCCCCTGTGAATGCGATGCTACGTTCTCTGTTTGCGTTTGTTTCACATGTCACGTTCAACGTACGTTGCTCGTACGTAACTTGATGGTCACCAGAATTTGTATCCACAGTGGAATTTTGTTCAACTCACCACTAAGTGTGGAATGAAGAATTTGAAAAAGGCTTAGTATTTTAAATTTGTAAATTTATTTGTAAATATATTGTTTCACAATTCATAAGCACAGTTGTTTTTTTACCACAGAAAACACCTGGATATTGAATGAGAAGCCGCACCCACGTTTTATACTTATAATTATATTAGCATAAAAAAAAGCAAGCCTTCAAAGGTTTGTCTTATTAACAATGTTAGTAACAACTTTCCATCTGATGTTCGGTGAATTTATGTCATACTTTTATGAATTCACCACACCTGTAAAGAGTATTTTTTAATAATGTTTTTAGGGAAGTCCAGGTTCACCAGGCATACCTGGTAGCAAAGGAGCAGAAGGACCACGGGGACCTCCTGGGATCCCAGGCTTGGATGGTTCATCTGGAGAAAAGGTATGGCTGTTGTTTTGTTTCTCCTCATGTGTGCTGTATATGTGTACTCTTTCTAGTATTAATGATAAGGTCTCCTAATAAGGTATTCTGATTATTTCATAGGGTGCAAAGGGAGACAGAGGCGAGAAAGGAGAGATGGTGAGTTACATGCAAAATTATACATTTTGCAGTCTGTCAATATATTTTCATTGTTAAATGTGTTAAAAACCTCATCCCTTGTGTCCCTTCCAATCAGAAAGGTTTTTGTATATCTTGCAACAGATACACGGTACATCAGTGACAATAATTGAATTATTTAACATATGTATTTAAAAAATAATTAATCTGTGTTTGCAAATAAATGTGCAGAACTTGATTTTCAGAACTGCAGCTGTTTCTAAATTTAGCTATGTTTCTAAATTTATTCTTGAAGTTAAAAGGCAATAATTTACCTTAACATCTATTAAGTAGTTATTCTGAAGCTCTTTTTTTTCATATGAGCTTCATCAGCACTTCCCAAATAGCGGCTAGATGGACCTTGAGGTATGTTTTTTTTTCCAGTTATTATAATTTATATTCAGGACATGGAGGGTAATGGGATGATGCAATCTATTTCAAAATGTCTTTGTAATAGAAGCAACATCTTAATGTGAAAGGTTGCAAATCGGCCAAAAAGGTGTGCCTCAAGGTTCTGCTTTAGGCCCACTTCTGTTTTCACTGGTTTTATTGATTTCATGTAAACTTTCCTTTGGTAGAGTTCAGTTATATACAGATGATATCATTATATTTACGTAGAAAACTTTGTTTGAAGGTTTCTACATTAGATCCACTTTTATTTCTGTCTGTATCAATGGTATGATCGCTGGTAACAGGGTTCAGTTATATGCAGATGATGCCATTATACAGTACCAGTCAAAAGTTTAATATGAATGGGTAAGAGGCTTTACAGTTGTTAACATCCTGGAAATCTAGTCCAAGGATCTGGTTTCACTTTGACTTATATCACTGACATGGATACTTTTAAAAATTTTCTTTCAGTGACATATTTTGTTTGATACACTTATCCAAACCCTTTTTTTTTATATTAATAACAAATTTTAAATAATATTAATTCAGTCAGGGACTCTATTACACTGTGCTCTCAACATATTGCATATTCACTCATTTCTATTAATGCACCAATTTGTAACAGGGTTTGCCAGGACGAGACGGTGGACCACCTGGACCTCCAGGGCCTCCCGGACCTCCAGGGCAGATCATCTACCAGCCAGCAGGAGATGTGAGTCTCCATTCAAATTGTAAATGTACCGAGGTTGAATATGTGAAATAAAACTAACCCGCACAGCCTGTCTAAATCATATTTTCTCCTAATGTTACTCATCTTCACTAACAGCCACAGCATGCTTGTTTGCTCATTCACATCCATACTAACTGACCTAACTTTGTCTTGCTAGTATAACGACCTTTATTGGAACGAAGCAGGGCAGGTGAGTGGATGCACCGTTTGGTCCCCTAATGATCTCACCATAAACCTCACCACAAAACACAAAGTTAAAAGAATATTTCACCTTTTTTAAACTGCCTTTTTTCTTCAGGTTGGACCAGGTATTCCAGGCAGGGCAGGATTCCCAGTACGTATGAACATGATCATTAAACAGTTCAGACTGGAGAAATCCAACTGATTCAAAAGAATGAAAGGAAGTGATTGTATTATGTGTATTGTTTTAGGGCCCAATGGGACCGAAAGGGGATAAAGGGGACCTTGGTCCACCAGGATATGCACCTAAGGTAGGATAATCCATGGTTTCTTTATTTGTTAATTTCACACACTAAAACATGCATATTCAGTATATTTTGTGCAACATTGTTTTTCAATTTAGTACACTTTCATATTGACATGGTTTAATAGTAAGTGACATATCTTGTAATTTCCCAATTATTTTATACAGTTGTTTGTGTTTAAAGTAATAAATTCGATATTTTTAATAGCTACAATATTTACAATACTGTGACTTAAATACTGTTTTCAGTAGTATTTTTCTAAGTTCTTGCATTTTGTTCAGGGAGAGAAAGGAGAGCCTGGCGTCATCACGGGGTCTGATGGGAGACCTCTGTACCTGGGAGGCTTGACCGGAGTGCCGGTAAATGAATCAAGTTATAAAAATCAATCAGGATGAACTCAATATCACCACATCTTGAATTATTTGAGCTCCAGCATGCTTTCCTCTTGTGCTGCCCAAACATCTGTGTAAAAGTACTGTGCAAAAGTCTCGAGCCACCCCTCATTTCTTTATATTCTGCTTCCAAGGAGCCAGACTTTCTTTTAATTTTTTAAAGTGCTCTTGAGCAATAGTTCTCGAGGCTTTCTGAAGGTCTTTCAGAGTTTTTCTTTGGACAATGGATGCTTTTCTGTTACTCATTTTCAGTCCAGTCCTTGTACCTGATCATTTTCAGAGAAATGTTATTTGTTTGTTAAGCCATCTAACACTGACCTATGAATCATTCAAGTATAGAAAAGGCTCCTAACTCAAGGGAAGAAACAGTGTTCAACTTAGCAAAGAACCAATTTTAAATTGTATCTTTAGGCACTTTGTCACTAGCAGCCTGTCACAAGAACACATTTTGTCAAGGATCACGACTCTGGCTGGACTCAAACGCAGGACTCAAAAGATCAAAGTTCAGTGCATTTATTTACAGTGAATAGGGCCCCAGTCTCCTCAAAGGCCTACCACAGATTCCAAACAACTCCACAGACTCTCTCTCCAGATATAAACAGCTCACCGCTCGAGCAATGCAGGGTTCTCCAGGCAGATCTGAACACAAAGAGAAAAACAGGTAAGTGTTCTCTTTCACATGGATCGGCCAACCCAGAGCCCAGACCTCAACATTATTGAAGCAGTGTGGGATCATCTTGACAGAGAACAGAACAAAAGGCAGCCAACATCCAAACAAGAGCTTTGAATGTTCTTCAAGAAGCCTGGAGAACTATTCCTGAAGACTACTTAAAGAAATGACAAGAAAGCTGCCTAAGAGAGTTCAGACTGTGTTGAAGAATAAAGGTGGTCATACCAAATATTGAATTTCAATCTCATTAGAACTGCTTTATATACTGTATTTCCATGTATGTTTGCACGTGTCAATAAATTGCTGCACCTATTTCCCATTTTCCTAGCAACATACAGTATAAAGAAATGAAGACTGGCTCAAGACTTTTGCAGAGTGCCGTATGTGTCAGGGGTTTAACTTTAATCATCTGCTATTGAATTTACTGTAAATCAAAATATCACTGTGTGTGACGTTTACAGTGTATTTGTGTTTTAATTTACAGGGCGAGAGAGGAAGTCCTGGCCCAATGGGATTTCCGGTATGTAGTAGCTCACTACTTTAGAGATATTTAACAAGCTAACGGCATCAGATTAGTATAACAAGCTTTTATTAACATTTTTCTCCAGGGTCCACAGGGTCCTCAAGGCCAGAAGGGGGAGATTGGTTTTCCTGGCCGACCGGTAAGCTTGATATCTTTACAATGATTTCATAGCAAGCTGTCAAATAGTTAGGTAGGTATTTGACTGGAGGGATGGAACAAAAAACTGGTCAGTAGGGAAATATCACCCTTCGTGCTGCCATCATAGCTACAAATACAGATTAGTTGTTGTATAAAGCCAGAAATGTAGTGGTTGGTACAAAAACTATTGAAATTCTTTGATTTTTGATACCAGATTTATATTTTGACAGACTTAACAGCAACTGTAAAAAGAGTAAAACAGTTGGAACCAGTCATTGGGACCTCTGATTTGCTAGGGTTAAGATGAAAGAAATTTTGAGACATGAGTTGTAATTGGTGGGAAGTATTTTTGTTTGTTATATTCTTTCTGTATTTTGTATATTTTGTGCATTGTCTTTTATAAAAACTACAAAAAATCATTATGACCTAATTTAACCATGACATTTTGCATACTTTGTCTTGTCTTAGGGTCGACCAGGACTGAACGGTGCCAAAGGAGAGAAGGGAGATCCAAGCAGTGGATCTGGATACGGATATCCTGTGAGTGCTAAAGATTGGGCTTTGGCTGGTTACCAGACCCTGAATTCAATCAAATTTTGAACTTGTGTAGAAACAGTAATCAATATTTATTGTTTCTCAGGGACCACCAGGCCCACCAGGGCCCCCTGGGCCTCCTGGACCTCCTGTTCCCATTGACAGACTCGGAGTGAGTCCAGACATGAGATTTTCCTGTAGTGGTATATATATTGGTCAAAAATGGGTTAAAGTTCACTAATTCTTTCCTTTTTATTTCAGGGATATGATTACTCCAGGTATTACGCTGGTGAGTTTACTTCAAATTTAAATGCCACGAGTTTAAGAAAAGTTTAAAGGAGCAGTGCAGCATTTTAAGAAATACACCTTAATACCAGTCTTATATTTGTATGATGAATGTGAAGCATCATGGTTAGCTTAGCTTAGCATAAAGACTGGGAGATAGGCAATAGCTATCCTATCTCTGTCCAGTGGTAAAATAAAATTTAGCCAAATCAGAACATCTAATAAATCTTACAAAACCAGAACAAATGCACAAACAAGATTAAATTGGTTGGTTAGGTTATGCTTGGAGAACGTGGCACAGCCACAATTGCGACCATGTGTGATGAACTTGCAGTCTCATTGCCTTTGAAATTATTGCTTCGATGACAGGAACCAGGTCTGTCTCCACTCACACTTAGTTGCCTTATTCAAAGTGACTTTGATGCAAAGTGCAAAGTTCAAGATGGCAACAAAATAGCAATGAGATGGAGTCAGTCTGCTATCAGTTTGCAATTGATTAAGGTAAAATTGGCAGTTATAGGCTGTTTGCAATAATACAGTAATTAACTATGGTAACTGTAAAAATCGCAAATCTGTTGCTGTCTGTTGGAAATCTGTTGTTGTTTACATACACACAAATTCACTTTAACTATTTACATTGACAGTCCAGTCAGGACCTCATAGATCTGAAACAGAAATTCAGAAATTCCTCCACAAATAGTGAGGTAGTTGCTGCAGGATGATAATTTAACTGCAAAATGACACAGGCACTCAGCAACCTTCTTCACAGGCACTCAAGCAAGTCTCCTATTGCAAAAAGACGCAGACGAGTGCGCAGACTGACATGTTGGCGATCTGTCTGTGTTTATAAATTAGACGACAATTAAATGCAAACCTTCACCAATCTGTCTGAGAGTGATTGCAGTGAGTCCGAGTTGGACCATGATTGATTGGAGACTGGTTGAGTCCCACCAGGTGACCTGTGCAATCACCTTGCACTTGAAAGTGGTCGTGCAGAGGTTGAGAATGTTGCATGCACAGCCTCTGGGCAATCAGTTGATCATCGCAGCTACTTGAATTTGAAAAAAAAAAATTAAATGCAATCACAGGGCAACCACCAGTTTTTCTTATGAGTCAGTTGTTAGTTTAGTGTGACTGAGCGGTTAGCTTAGCATGAAGACTGGAGAGAGGGAAACAGCTTGTCTCTGTTCAACCCCTGCAGCAGCAGATTAATAACATTAGTACCACAGACAAAGAATCAATTTTATCCTTCATTTCTCAACAAGAAAGAAATTGCTGTTTCCCCAACTAAAAACCAGTAGTCTCTTAAAAGCCAGGTTTCAATGAATGACTGGAGGTTTGGTCATCACAAATAACAAATTATAATAAATGTCCTGATGAGATGTTGAGAAATGGAATTTTTCTCTCTAGAGGGATTTTAAACTTTAAAAGTTAGCAGGGTTTATGAACATGAACTAAAAGGCTAGCATGTTGTGTCAGAAGTTGTTCTATTTTTGGTCTAAAATGTTTATAGTTGGATGTGTTGTGATTTGATACCTACCTGTGAAAATGAGTGAGCCTGTGACACCATGAGTGCATTGGGTTTCCCAGCGTTGGTGCAGATTACTGTTATCAATAGCTGAATAACTCTGCGGGTCTGTTTAATTTATGAACCATTGCTTGTAATGGTGTAATAAGCCTGAAAAGAAAAAGGGGCCTTGTATACATGAACCTTTTCTTTTATTCAAATCAAACAAGTTAAGGTAAATAAATGGATTTGAGGAAATGCTGTGCTTATGTGGTTGTTTAACTTGTTACTTTTTTACAGTTAAAGGAGAGAAAGGCGATCGGGGATCCCCAGGGATACTTGAAATTCCAGGTAACGTCACTTATAGCCACATAAATGTTTAATGTTTTCAGTGTGTCGACAAATTTAAAGCAAGGCATTTTTGTTTCAAATCCAGGTTTTGGGTCAAACGTTGACATTTACACTTTGAAGGTAAGCCCCCACTTGGGATTTTATGTTTTTATATTTTATGATTAAACTGTTCAAATCCATTTGTTTTTTTTATTATATTTTTTATATTTTCTCTTATTTTTATTGTGTCTTTCCAGAATGATCTGAAAGGTGAAAGGGGCTTGAAAGGAGAGAAAGGAGAAGCGGGCGGATATTATGACCCCCGGTACGGAGGGAGTGGAGTTGGAGCCCCGGGAGTGCCTGGACCTCCAGTATGATCACACTTTGAAAAACATACTGCCACTTAATACTTTTTACGATGCTGTAAATCAGAGTGTCCTTTCTTATCAGGGCCCTAAAGGAGAGTCCATTGTTGGCCCACCAGGCCCTCAGGGGCCACCTGGACCACCTGGAAGAGGGTATGATGGACCACCTGGACCACCAGGGCCACCTGGACCTCCAGGACCATCACTGGATGGATCTTACAGAGGCACACAGAGTGAGTTATCTTAGAAAAAAAAACTCTTAAATATGCAAGACTTCATTAAAAGGAGGTAAGGTGATTTTAATATTGAAATTTAAATTACTTGCTGCTCCTTTAATTTAAACCCAGTCTGGAGCATCATTCTTGCATTTTAAGTGGGTCTCTGAATTTATGTGCATGAAGAGCTGCTTATCATTGTTGAAATTTGCCTTGTATGCAAAGAGCAATTCAAAAATGTTTCATACTCATACATTTTGGCACGTTTGTTATGATGCAAAATACAAGCAAGGAGAAAAAAAGGAGAAAAGCCATTGAGGGGATCACACTCCTTAGCCTCCCTGGGAAGGTCTATGCCAGGGTGCTGGAAAGGAGAGTTCCTCATAGTTGAACCTCGGACACAGGAAGAACAATGCGGTTTTCGTCCTGGTCGTGGAACACTGGACCAGCTCTTTACCCTCTGAAGGATATTTGAGGGTGCGTGGGAGTTTGCCCAACCATTTTACATGTGCTTTGTGGACTTGGAGAAGGCATTCGACCGCATCCTTTGGAGTATCCTGATGGAGGTGCTTCAGGAGTATGGGGTGTCTGTTCCATTGCTATGAGCCAGTTGGTCCCTGTACAACCGTTGCAAGTGCTTGGGCCACATTGCCAGGAGTAAGTCAGACTCGTTTCCGGTGGGTGTTGGGCCAGAGCTGCCTTGTCACCGTTTCATAGTTTTTATGGACAGAATTTCGAGGCAGAGCCAAGTGATGGAAGGTTTCCACTTTGGTGGTCTCAGAATCTCATCTCTGCTTTTTGTGGATGATGTGGTTCTGTTGGCTTCATCAGGTGGTGGCCTCCAACTCGCACTGGAGCGGTCCGCAAGCAACTGTGAAGCAGTGGGAATGAGAATCAGCACCTCCAAGCCTGAGGCAGTGGTCCTCAGCTGGAAAAGGGTGGAGTGCCCACTCTGGGTCAGGGACGAGTTGCTGCCCCAAGTGGAGGAGTTTAAGTGTCTCTGGGTCTTCTTCACTAGTGAGGGGAGTGGGAGATTGACAGATGGATTGGGGCCGTGGCTGCAGTGATGTGGACGCTGTACCGGTCCGTTGTGGTGAAGAGAGAGCTGAGCGTAAAAGCGAAGCTCTCGATTTACCAATCGATCTACGTCCCTACCCTCACCTACGGTCACGAGCTTTGGGTAGTGACCAAAAGAATGAGATCACAGATACAAGCGGCATAAATGAGCTTTCTCCAAAGGGTGGCTGGCCTCTTCCTTAGAGATATGGGGAGGAGCTCAGCCATCCGGGAGGCTACTCCTCCACAATGAAAGGATCCCGTTGAGGTGGTTCAGGCATCTGACATCTAGGATGCCTCCTGGGCGCCTCCTGGGTGAGGTGTTCCGGGCATGTCCCACCAGGAGGAGGCCCTGGGGCAGACCCAGGACACGCTGGAGAGGTTATAGCTCTTGGCTGGCCAGGGAAAGCCTCTGGGTTCCCCCGGATAAGCTGGACAAATTGGCTGGGTTTCTCTGCTTGGGCTGTTGCCCTGCGACCTGGCTCTGGATAAGCAGAAGAAAATGGATGGATGGATGGATGGAGAAAAGCCATTGATACAAAAAGTCCCAGTAAAAGCAAATACATTTTGCTGCTTGTATTCTCTTTTAAACTCAGTTTTTTTGGTTCTGTTTTTAACAATTCGGGCAATTATGCAAAATTTAAAATATGTTGAATTAGCTTTTGGGAGTTCCTGTTTGAAGTGTACCCATAGATAACTATCACAGGATTATTTTATATTGAAGAAAACTGTATCATTGTGTCTCATCTCGGTGAGTTCAGACTAGATTCTTTTGAGAAGAGTTTTATCTGTATCTGTTGTCTGGAATAATATTGATGCTGTCTTATCAGAACTTTTAGCCTATGTTTAATAAAACTCATCTGGCTGTGCTTGAATGACAGCTATCAGTATTCCTGGACCACCGGGACCACCTGGAGCTCCTGGACTACCTGGCCTCTCCTCTGGGGTGAGTAAAACTTTTAGTCAGTCAGATGTTTTCCTGGTTATCTATTGTGAACTATAAAAAAAGAACACAGTGTTCAAATTAAACATGACTAAAGTTTTAATAATAAGTTAAATGTCTAAAAGTAATTCCTGAGTCAAATCTCAGGCTTCAGACTGTTCTGAATATTAGGTACTTTTACAAAAAGCTGGTTTCTTTAAACAGTTACCTGGTACAGGCACAGCACACCCATGAAGTACAGGCAGAACAGCTCACAAGCACTGGGTGCTCCCCCTCAGCAGGCTTCTAGGAGTTGGCCAATCAGAAGAAAGTGTTTTTTTAGGAAAGGGCAGAAGCTAAAACAGCTTGTTTCCAATAGTTTCCAATGCACACATTTCTGCATCTCTTGCCATTCAAAGACACTTTGTATATAGTTTATTTTATGTAATATTCAATACTGAACTGTAAATTTTGTCTTTTTCAAGAAAGAATTTTTTTATTCAGTGTTATAAAAGCCTTATTTTTATGCATTTACTACTGCTAGAGAGAACATACATGAGGTTTAAGGCCTAGACAAAAGTTTGAAACCTTGTGTCCTCCACAATGGAAAATGGCTGAAAATAAAAATGGGGATCATTTTAGCTGCTCCTAATTTTACAAATTCTGCACTCAGCTTTACAGTCTCCAATATCATTTCTTCACTTTTTCCCGACACGTTGCATTTAAATCTGGCTCCATATCACTCTGTGTACCTGGCTTGTACCACTACACTCGCTGTCTCGGAACGTCTGCTGCCCTTCCTTCTTTCACATAATGGTATGATCCTAGTCTGTCTTTGCATGTGATTGGCCGCATGGTGTGCCCATCAAAAAAAGTTCCGCCCCTGCCTGCATGGATTCTCAGCAGAGCTGAGCAGGAGCAGCAGAAGATTCGGCTCCCACATACCAATGGGCCATTAATAATTGACATATGAAATTGTGGCCTGCGGGCCGTAAGTTTGACACCTGTGTCATAAAGGGATGGAAATGGTCAGCAACAATACTCAGGTAGGATGTGGTGTTTAAGTGATGCTCAGTTGGTACTAAGGGGTCTCCCTCACCTTTCTTCCTCATTCTGATGCTCGGTTTGAACTTCAGCAGGTCATCCTGATCATGTCTACATGCCTAAATGCACTGAGTTGCTGCCATGTGATTGGCTGATAAGATTTTTGCATTAACAAGCAGTGGAACATGTGTAGCTAATGAAATGGCCACAAGTGTAAAATGAATAAGGTTTTTTTTAAAACTGTGAATCTTACAAAACTCCTCTAGTAGAGTACAAGAATAAAAATGTAGAGCTGGAAATTGCCCTTTTCAATGGATTAGCATTAAAACCTTGTTGGCAGTCCATCCAATTTTTGTTGCTGCTAAATGCCTCAAATATTAACCTTAAATTTAAGGAATGAGAATTCAAGTTACACACAAAAATACAACTTTCAGCTGCACAGTAATCCACATTGCATTTTGTGTTTGTAGGTGACAGTGTTGAGGTCTTATGAAACCATGACAGCTACAGCTAGAAGACAACCTGAGGGCTCTCTGGTGTACATTATAGACCAAACAGATCTCTACCTACGAGTCAGAGATGGAGTTCGTCAAGTCCAGGTGAAACATTTATCTTTATAAATCAGACAGAAAGATTAAAAAAATACTTTAAATTTGGAGTCTTTATGTATATTAATTCAGTTTCTTTGTTATTTTTCAGCTTGGAGACTACATTGCTTTCCCCAGGGAGGACGTGAGTGTAATTTTTTTCTTTTATCTTCTCCCCAGATAATACAGCATGTCCAGTTTTATCACATATCACACACAATACATTTTCAGGGTAATGAGGTTGCTGCTGTGGCACCTCCGCCAGTGGTCCCTTACTCCCCAGACCACCATTCCAACACCGGCACCTCCACCAACCACTTCAACAAGCCACCAGAGAGTCCGGCCCAACCCCAGGCACAGCCTGACTATCAACCAACTTACCTCGATCCCCGATACCACCCTGATTCGCGGAATCAGCCGGAACCACGTTATCCAGAACAAACAGATCCCAGGTTTCCAAGTTATACAGACCGGTTAAACCCACCTGATGAAAGGTATTATGCCGTGGACACTCGCTACCCGGTCACCACTCCACGAAGACCACCTCCTCGTCGACCCCAGAGTTCGGTCCACCATCACACTTCTGGGCCAGCAGTAAGACAAGCCACTTGGCTCATCTCGAACTCCAGCTATTCTCGTTGTAAAAATACATTTTTACTTCTGGGCATGTTTCCCCACAGCTCCACCTGATTGCCCTGAACAGCCCTCAGACCGGCTCCATGCGGGGCATCCGCGGTGCAGACTTCCTGTGCTTCACCCAGGCTCAGGCCATCGGGATGAAGGGAACTTTCCGGGCCTTCCTGTCCTCCAGACTCCAGGATCTCCACAGCATCGTCCGCAAGACTGACAGGCAGGGTTTACCAGTAGTCAACCTGAAGGTAGTTAAACAATGTTTTCACCCACAGATGAGATGATTGACCCGACCTGACATGATCTGTGTCTGCATAAGTTTATGCAATGCTCTCACAGACTGTATATAATAGATAGACATAACTACGGTGACGTCACCTATTCTTTTGGTGCTGTGACTTGGTCGTAGCCATCTTGGTTTTTAGAGCCAGAAGGGACTATATTTAGATGAGAAGGTAGAGATTAGTGCTAAATATTATACTAATAAAATACTATCACTACACTATTCAATAAAACTGGAGCACAGACTTGTTGGACAGGCACAAGAAGTCATGATATCTGTCCATTAAAAATGCTCCAAAAGGCACAACTGACTCACTGTGGCTGAGGAGAAGCTTAGCAGACAGCTGGCAGCTACAGCTGCCCATCAGTCAAAGATACCTCACCGCTAACTTTCATTTTTTTTTTTTCCCTTCATACAATTATATACATTTACACTAGAATTTTTACATCAGCTGTAATCACTCTGTATAACTATGGGAGAACAAAATTGAAGCAAAAACCTGCAGTTCCTCTAATGGCCACTTGAGACTGGCCCCAGAAGTGTTAAAAGTTAAAATGCAAAAACTTACTGCAGAAATAAACATGTTTACAGCCTGATATAAACACATATTTTATAATTCACTATACTTATAACCAATTTGCCCCTTGATAACAACTGTACAGTGGGTTAATTTTTTGTATAACTGCTGTTTGGATTTTGTAAAGGCTTAAAGTCGGGGAGGGCATGACCACTTTAGGACGTGTGCCAACACAGGAAGCTGTAACTGATCTTCTAAACTTTTGGACATTGGCTGCTTTTTCACTCATTTATCAGTCCAGTCCTTGTACCTGACTATTTTCAGAGGAATGTAAGTCACTTAATACTGACCTATGAATCATTCAAGTATAAAAAAGACTCCTAACTCAAGGGATGAACCAGTGTTGTGTCTACACATAACAGACAACTTAGCAAAGAACCAATTTTAAATCTTTAGGTACTTTGTTACTAGCAGCCTGTCACAAAAACACATTTGTTCCCATTTCTTTATTTGAATTTATGAAAAATGCCAACGATAACACAGTTTGACATAAAATAGTATTTTTGCACCAATACGGTGATTCCCAAAGAGCTATTAGCTGAAAACTTGGCATATCTCAGCAAAATGTCCAGTGTGCCCTTAAATAAAATTGGAGGAAACTGGACAAAAGAAAAAAGAAGAAGTGGCAGGCCTAAAAAACTATGAGAGATACATCTGGCCCTTCAGTTGATCCATCTACTGTTCACTGATCTCATCAGAAATGGTCTCAGTGGAAGGGTGGCTGTCAAGAAGTCATTCTTAAGGAAGGGAAACAGGGAGAAAAGGCTGAGGTATGCAAATTACACAAGAACTGGACTGAAAATCAGGTACAACAGGTCTGATGGAGTGATGAATCCAAATTTGAAATTCTCAGCTCAAATTATCGTGAGTATGTGCAGAGAAGAGTGCCACTATGGTCGCTACTTCCATCTTTTTCATACAGTCTATGGAACTGACTCATTATTGAAGCCAGCCTCAAATATTAAATTATGTGTTGACTTCATTTTAAAGCCTTGATGTTTGCCACTTTCTTGTTGGTTGGATAAGTTCCCACATTAAGAGAACAGTGTTTTGGGCTAATCCTGTTGTCTTCTCTTTGTCAGGACGAGGTTCTGTTTGACAGCTGGGACGTCATCTTCAATGATGGCAGAATGAAGGACAACATGTCAATCTACTCATTTGATGGCAAGGACGTTCTTCGCGACAGCACATGGTGTGGCTCAAATCAATACAAATCGTAATATTACAACATCTTGAAGACTTGGTACAGGATGATACCTTTCTGTTTTTTCACAGGCCAGAGAAGATGGTCTGGCATGGATCAACCAGCAGAGGTGAGCGACACGTCGACAGCTTCTGTGAGACGTGGCGTGTGGGCGACCGGGCGCTGACCGGCCTGGCGTCGCCACTGCAGAGCGGCAGTCTGCTGCAGCAGAGCTCCAGCAGCTGCTCCAGCTTCAATGTCGTGCTGTGCATCGAGAACAGCGCCGGCCACGCCAGGAGATAGACACACACTCGGACAAAGTTTTTGTCCACACACACTCTGATGTGCCTTTGTAAATATGAATTTTCTAAAGAGTAATTAGTTTATGTATATTAACCCCTACACTATGGTGCTACACAGGATTACCTACGCAAGTTGAGCTCAGGTGACCTACTGTAAGTCTGTCTCTGGCAGCCATATTGGTGCAGCTTCTTTGTCATTACTCAGCTAGCAGTCACTCTAATGAGCAAGCTTGGTTTTAGCAAGTGTAGGCCAGGTTGTGCACCACAGAAGAAGTAGATTGATAAATATCCCAGTAACAAGTGAGACAGAAATAACAGAGTTGTTGGTTGAATTCTGCTATGTGGCTGTAATGTGAATAAAGTCCATATCTGGTCTTATTCTGAAAGGACAAGCTGCAGAGAAAACATCATGACTAGAGTGATTAGATTTATCTCAGAGGGAATATACTGTACCACTAAAATTAATGTCTAAACCACTGCAGTGTTGATGTTTGTGTCTCTGGGCTAAAAGCCATGTTAAAATGGTTCAAATGAGGTTCTCCTGTGCCTTTAACTACACAGCTAGTGTTTTATATAGAGTGAAAAATGGATAATGGACAAAAAATTTGATGATGATAATGTAATGTAATGTAAGCGCAGTAAACATTGATTATTTTGTATGTGAAATGTATGTTTTTAGCTTCTTTACACTGATTTTTATCTGTAACCCACAGCACTTATTTTCACTTTGCTTCAAGGGAAGATATTTTCAAATAGAATTTTTAGCCATAACAAAGGGATATTTATTTTTTTTCTAAACTCTGCTTCTTCTGCTTCACCTATAATGTGTGATGTGAGTCCAGTAAATGTGCAAAGTAAGAATGAGTTTGTTTGCAGTCATAGGAAGCAAACAAATGAAATGTATGTACATACATCTGACGAGGATTCAGCCACAAATATGTTGCGTGCTGTTGCTGGTTTTGCACTCACTTCCATCTCCATTGGAGAGGATTCATCCCTTTCATGTGCTAACAGAGCTGTAATGGATGCAGCGAGACATGTATTAACTGTTGTGTCTTCTGTCATGTGAGCAACACGCTGAAATGCTGTGTCTCTCTAAATAAACCTGTGTGGAAAAAGTGTGTGAAGCTCTCAGCTGACGTTGTCTGACACTGGTGGTCATTCTGTATGAAGACGAGAACAAAAAGAGCTGTAAAATCCAAAAACTTCATTTAGTTTAGAGATGGATGGAGCATGTGGACATATAATCTCATGATGATATGCATTTACACTCAGTTACAGTTTTAAAAGACATAAAGATCATTTACTTTAGTAAAAAAAGTCATTAAGAAATGCTTAATGATAAGCGGTGGAGGTCATCATCTGCAGCTTTTCCAGCAGTCTTCAAGACGTTTGCACATGTGCGCATGTGCTCTCAAACTTAATGGAACTACACATTAAACACAGTTTACTTACAAAAAGTCTATATTTCTCATTTAACTGTAGGCTTAAGAACCGTATATCTATTGTTGGTAAAGTAGAACCCATTATGCTTATTTCCAACTCCATGATTCAAAATGATTTGACTACTAGAGTAGCTTTGCATGATTCACAGTTCAAAAATAATCCTTGTCTTATACGGGGTCTTGTTGCAGACCCTCACTTCATCAGTTTTAGCTCCTCCCCCTTAAACAAAACCAGTAACAGAGGACCCATATTGAAACGTTTTTGTTCTTTTAAGTCAGGTTTCTTCTCATTGGCTGCCCCTCACAAACAGAACCTTTGAACAGCACATGGTTTGGGTTTCTGTGTCCCTAAGATAACCATATTAAGGATAGCTGTTTTCTATGACATCATGTGGAGTCAAGAGTAAAAAAAAAAAACACTTGAAACTGAGCATTTAGAGTAGTCTGAAGTCCACTTTTTTTATGATTAACATTTTTATTTTATTTTTTAACAAACGATAGAACATCACCACAGAAAACAGCACTTGTCAGCATAACTCCCCTTCTCCTTTAAACACCCCAACAAGTCATCACCATCCATATGTAATAATAAACCAAACAGAATAAATGAAAAAAGACATATATTAAAATATACACATGTACATACATATACACTTACATGTATAGATAGTGCTCTCTCCATCAGCTTCCTAAAAAATGTAAATATTTTCCCATTTTCTAAAATATATCTCCAAACTTGTGAGTCTCTTATATGACTTTTTCTTTCAAATGCTGCAACTCTCACAAGCCCATTCTTGGACTGAAGGCACGCCCTCTCTCCTCCAATCCCTTATAAGAATCTGTCTCGCTATCATAATACTGGATTGAACCTAGCTGCTAATGTGTTGATCACCACCCGTCCAGACTGACCCATCCCCTAAAACAAACAATCCTGAGCTAAGTGGTACTGGGATCTCTGAAATCTCACGTACAATTTTATGAACCCGTTCCCAAAATTTCTGCACTTTATCACACGACCACAGACTGTAAATTAAATTACCTTGCTCTGACTTACATCTCCAACAGATTGGAGTAGCCCTCAGCCCAAGTCTAAAGAGTCTGAATGGGAGTCCAACAGAACTGATTCATAATCTTAAACTGAATTAGACGCGTCCTTACATCGCATGCCATTGTTTTAATATCTGTAATAATTTTGCCCCACTCTTCATCATCTAATATATTTTTTCCCATCTCCTAATGGCTAACTAGGCTCCATTACCCACATGCTGAATCAACATAGAGTAATGCATTGAAGCCTTGTGTGAGCCTTCCCATAGCTTAGTAGAACTCTATCCAGACATTCTGCTTCTTTTGGAGCTGATGTAATGGATCCAAAGATCCCCAACAGCAAATGATGAACCTGCAAGTATCTGGAAAACTGAGACTTAGGTACTTCAAACTGCCGCAAAATATCTTCAAAGGATTCCAGAGTACCATTATTTTAAAAATCCTCCCCTCCAAACTCTAATATCCTTATCAAGCCATTTCTTCCACCAATTGTTTGATTTTTGATTGAGTACAACATGCATTTAGCATCCTTATCTGCCATGCTCCAGCTCGAGAGCAGTGACTCATGATCACATGTCAGTGTGCAAACTGTTCCAGGAATACCTTCACAGGATGCAACAAGCTCTGAAAAGTTCCCAGACATGGATTGAGCCAAGTTCCAGACTAAAAGAAAAAGAGACATTCATTCAAAACAGTTTGTGGTCAAGGACGAGACTTAATGCACGTCAGAGAAATTGAGGCTTAGAAACACTAAGGCTCAGGATGACACATCAGGCGGCTCACTGATCGACACAGGATCATAATATGTGTAAATGGAGGAGTGTGTTGTACTGTTAGAAATGAATGAAAAAGTTCATATTATCATTTTTTAGCTCCTGTTATTCAGTTTGTTTATGATCAAGTTTAGGAGCTAAACATCAAATCTTTTGAGATTATTAAGTATGCTTGTTTTATATATAATGTTTTGCATGGGCTTTCCCCACCTGATTTAAATGAATTTATTAAATGAAGGACTGAGAGTGGGATTGCTCCAAACCCACCACCAAAGGGGAGCATGAAAGGCAACAGAGGTGAAGAGGTCATTTTTTTCTTATGGAACCTCATGTGTTATGTTTGTGCCTCAGTTTATATGAAGAAGACTTGAAAAAACTGCTGCTAAGACTGAAATGTAATCAGTTAAAGGAACTTACTGTAAATCCATCATCTGAGGGTCAAAGAAAGGTGAGAAAAACAGAAGCAAAACTGTTGGGCAAAAGAAAGAGGTGCAAAATTGTCAAGTGCACACACAGGAAACGCACCTAAGAAAGAGGAAGTTTCTCAGGGTGCAGAGGCAGGATTGCCAAATATAGCTGGTTATTTTAATCATTAAGCAATGTAAAAATGCAGAAAAGAAAGCCCAGGAATCAAGCTTTTCAAAAGTAACGGTAGTGCTGATCATTTATGTCTCATATTTAATCAAGGTAAAAGATCCATTTTAACATAATCACAAGCTTTATTTGTTCATTGCGTCACAGTTTTTTACATTCACAGTGAAACTGAGTTTCAAGTTTAACTTTGTGATTCACCTTCAGCCGTGTATTTTTTCTTTGCCCTGAGCTGTGCCTTCAGGCAAGCCTCCTCCTCAGATTACACACAAATCCAGCTTTATGTAAACACACTGTATATTCCAAGCTTACACAAAACGTTCTGCCTTTATTTTTAACACCTGTGATTACTTTTTGTGGCTTTATAACACTTCTGAATCAGGTAGCAGACGTGCTTGCTGACTACCTGCAAGAAAAAACCCAGGGAGCCTTACTTTGGCACACCTGGGCGTGATACAGATACAAAGATTTGTACTGAGCTGGACTGCTGTTCTCTGTGTTCCTTTCGCTGTTTGGTTTTCTCGGGGAAGCTGGAGATTTAATTTAACTTCAGTGTGATTTTCAGCATGAAAAGGTAACATCATGTTTTCTCTCTTTAAAATGCATTTTCTGGTCCTGTTTGAGACAAGACAGTCCACAAAACTGCTTTCAAAATATTACACAAGTACAAGAACTGTCGGTAAAAAGTATTAAAAACATTAACAGTAAATACTGCCTGTCACTGAAGTCAACTTTAATTCGTTTTTACAGTATTTTAAACTTTTATAAGGCAATCATATAAATCTGGATTTCTGGCCTAACTGGTTTTAATTAGTTCTGGGGAGTATTATTAAAGTAAAACACATTTTTGTTATCCATACCCCTGATACAGATGGAACCATTCCTTTCCTCTTGTATACTTCATGTATTGCATTATGTCTAATAGCACATTTATAGTATGTTAAGTATGATTCACAGTCCTTGGTGCAGCCCCTCAGTTCATCTTCGCGCACACACACACACACACACACACACACACACACACAGAGACACACACAGTTTTATGTTAGTAGTGCCAAAAACAAAATTTTAAAAATTTGGAAAAACTAATTTCGATACTTTTCTTGTGAATTACTTGATTCATTTCGCCTCTCTGCTGCTCTTTAAAGTGTTAAACTAAAACATTTTAAGAATGAAGTTCCAGGAAATTGTTAAAACGAACAAGAGTAAAAAGAGCGGTCTGAAGCCTGAGCTTTTGGCTCACAGGGATTACTTTAACATACACTAATCTCATTATTTGAAACGTTGGTCATGTCTAGAATGAGCGTCCACCACTGGAACAGTATATAGAGTATATGACAAAAAAATAAGGGGCCATCTGACAGCCAGAAGAATGAATCTCCTCTCCTCTACAGACACAGATGGAAAATATTGATGAGCTAAGATGGATGTGAATTTAAAAGGTATTTTCTTCTCTTGACTGCGCTTTCACATAATGTGTTGAATTTAACAATATCTTTGATCCTCATTTTCATTTTTAGCTGATTTACTCTGCATGTTGGGTGTGTTTTGTGTAAAGATATGAGTATGGATCTTCTTGAAGGGCTAAATCAGGGAATCCTGCCCTCTTGTGGACCCAATGAAGCTCAGAGGTACGTTGTGATCCATTGTTACAGTATTCTATGTATGAATGATTTCATAATGTTGACAACTGCTGTTGATACAGTTGTCCTTTTCTGGAGTTTGGCTGCAGCCATTTTCATGTGATGGTTTTTAGGTTTTTACAGATCAATCAACTTATTTTAAAAATTGTCACTGTGTCCCTTACCAGTGTGAAAAAAATTAACACGTAAGAAAGGCCTGGAATAGTGTAATGAGCACTCAAAGCACTTATTTTTACAAGCCTCATTCACCCAATCACACACGTATTCAGACAAGCACTTTTCTCCTATACCTAAGCACCTTGTCTAACATTCACACACAGTATATTGCCAAGTACAGACTGGAGTAGCTGGGGATTGAACCACTGCCCTCTTGAATGGTAAATGACCTGGTCTATCTCCTGAGCCACAGTCACTCCATGAACTGCTTTAGTTAATATACTATTCAGACAAGCCCTGCGACAGACTGACGACCTGTCCAGGTGTACCCCGCCTCTCGCCCTACGGCAGCTGGGTAGCAGCTATTCAGACAGTGCTACCTGCAGGCTGTAGAGTTGGTACTTATTCCCTGACATTATTATTGTATGTGTTGCCTCAAAAAGTCTGCCATTATACATAGCAGGCTTGTTCAGATATGTCCAGGCTTTCCTACATGACTACAGAAACTAAAAACTCTTGTTTTGAAGCCGAGAGCAGCAGCAGACAAGGCCTGCCTCTCCTGCAACCAGCTGTGTTTCGATGAAGAGCGACCACTCAAAGGAGGCGCCTCTTGCTTTTAAAAGACAGCAGTCTTCTGAAAAAGAGTTAGTCCGTTACAGTATCTGCTACATATGCATTAATAAAGATTTTTTTGGGAGGAATAATAACAAAAACTATTTTGTCTGGTGTTTCTCTGTCAGGACTAAGGAAGGGAGGCCTGGCTCTCCTGCACCCAGCTGTGTTTCGATGAAGAGCGACCACTCAAAGGAGGCGCCTCTTGCTTTTAACAGACAACATGCTTCTGACACAGAGTGAGTTAACATACAGCTATATAATCAGTTTTTTTAGCATTCAACTAAGTCAATTAAAAGAGCAGGTGGTGTATTAGTAATGGTTTTATGGCCCAGAGTCTGACATGTCTTTACCTCATTACTTTTCCTTTATTCTCTCTCAAATGTGAAGTGATTTGTTGCCTACTAATCAGGACTTCAGTATGTCCTCCAGCCTGCATGTCAAAGTGTTTTTAGGCAGCATACTGAACCCCAGAAACTATGCTAAAGTATGCATATGTTAAAGCACTCTATGTGTACATTAGAAGTGCTGGATGAGTGTGTGCCAATGGATTAATGTGGCATGAAGTGCTTTGAGTTCTTGATAAGAAAAGCACTATATCATTTATCATAGTTTGATCAATAGATCTACACAATAGTAAACATGGCCCTGTCCCAACATTTTTGAGACTAGTTGCTGCCATCAAATTCAACATTACCTTCTTTTTTCTTAAACTGGTAGATTTTCTCAGTTTAAACATTTGATTTTTTTTTAATGTTCTATTGTGACTAAAATATGGGTTGGTGAGATGTATCAAAACAAGCATTTTTCACAGCCTGGGTGTTTTATTTTTCTCCACAGACTACATCAGGAGATGCCAGAGGATCATGGTGGTTCATCTGCTTTGGAGCATCAAACAGACATGCAGTCCATATTTAAGGTATATTTATCTCAATGTGCACTTAACACAGTCACAATAGTTGTTTTTTCTCTGTTTTTTTCTCCATTGAAACTTTTCATATAATTTTCCAGTTGCTTGAGGAGAGCATTGTCACATTTATGAAAGACGAGCTGAAGAGGATGCAAAGGGTTTTAAAATCAGATTGTTTGGATGAAGAAATGGACACCGAAGTGGATGAGGGTATAAGGAGCAGCAGAGAGGCATTTCTGAAAATCGCACTGCACTTTTTAAGGAGAATAAAGCAAGAAGAGATGGCTGACTCTCTGCAGAGCAGTAAGAACATTTTTACAGCTGTATTGTATTGGAAAGGAGGATGTAGAGAAGGAGGACAATGACAAAAATTAATATTTACAGCTTAAAACTGCTAGAAATGACTGTATTTCTCCAGAAATGTCTCTATAAACTCCATGTTGAGCAGTCAATATAGGCATAATGTGGTAAATGGATTTATTTACAAAATGGTGATCGTCTATTGCCCATAGACTATATGTAAAAGATGGATGTAGCTACCATGACATCACCCACTGGTAAGCAAAGTCTTTTGAAAACAAACCATATTAAGCAGTGACGATTCTGCTGAGAATCCTGCAAAAGATTTGCAGACTAGCAATATAATCTGAAGCTTGTACACACAATCATCTTAAAGAGTCCTGTGAAAAACACCCAATGATTCAGTAGCTTGTAGAACCACCTTTAGCAGCTTAGTGCTTAGTGCTTAGGGTCATTGTCCTGTTACATGACCCATTTTGGGTCAAGCTTTAATTGTTGGACAGATGGCCTCACATCTTAGAGAAGAACAGATGTGAGGCCAATGGTCTAGAATACTTTGGTATACAGAGAAGTTCATGGTCGACTCAATGACTGCAAGGTGCCCAGGTCCTGTAGCTGCAAAACAAGCCCAACTCATCACCCCTCCACCACCGTGCTTGACAGTTGGTATGAGGTGTTTGTGCTGGTATGCTGTGTTTGGTTTTCTCCAAACGTGGTGCTGCACATTATGGCCAGACATCTCCACTTTGGTCTCGTCTGTCCAAAGTACATTGTTCCAGAAGTCTTGTGGTTTGTTCAGAAATGCAAACCTAAGCTGTGCTGCCACGTTCTTTTTAGAAAGAAGAGGCTACCTCCTGGCAACCTTTCTCAACAAGCCATAATTGTTCAGTCTTTTTCTAACTGAACTGTCAGGAACTTTAACATTTAATGTGCTAACTGATTCCTGTAGAGTCTAAGATGTAGCTTTTGAGTTTTTTGCAGTTTCTCTGAGCACTGCACAGTCTGACCATGGGGTGAATTTGCTGAGACGTCCACTCCTGGGAAGACTGTGGCTTTTTGTTAACACACACTTAAATGCTCCAGACCAGCAAACTGCCAAAATTTTTGTTTTTGTAGAAGTGCTCAAACTTTTTCACTCTACATGTAACCATAATTTACAAAATGAAGATCATGTTGTACTTAGTGCAACTTGAAAATAACGACTGACCCCATAAACTCATCAGGAAACTGTTAGCAGAGGTCTTTAATCATGTCATAAGTAGGTTTATTTTCCCATAGGCTTCTATATAAATGGACTTCTTTTTGCAACCAGAGAAATTTCCCCCACTTGGTTATTAGAAAGAATGCAGGGTTGAGGCACTTCTCTATTAGCTTGACTTTTTAGGCCTGGAACCTATGTTTATCTTTTATCTAGAGTCTGTGGTTTTACTTCTTAAAATTGTAAGTGCCCTCAACTATTATCTAACATTTAAAACTTGATTTGTTTGGGGTGAGTTTTTATGTTGTTTTTGTTTTTTTTTATGTAGAATCACCCAGGATGTGTCAGCGTAAACTTAAATCTAGTTTAAAACGGAAATTCCAGTGTTTGTTTGAGGGGACTGCTAAAA
>VUQS01074673.1:36117-49270 GCA_015108495.1 Heterochromis multidens | reverse complement strand
AACAGCTGAGATGCATTTTCTCAAAACACCACGTCTCTGTGGCTTTCAAACCCCAAAACACGCTACGCCAAAAATTGGTCCACCCTAAGGATCGGGTCCCCCTGGACAGGGAGGAACGCTGGTTTGAACGGGGAGTCAAGGAGGCCATTTACGTGAAAAGGGAAAGACCATCTCTGAACCGAGGAGGGGGCCTAAGGGTACATCTGTCACCATCTTACAATGCTGTGATTGCAGCCATTCCCCAATCTCTGTGAATGGTACTCATGGCCATTGATCAATGGTCATGACAATTTGCATACTAATGATCATGAAACTGACCTCATGGCCCATTGTTAGTCAATGGTGCTGGTTTCTGTCATTATGCAATGTACTGTTTATAAGGCTGGGGAAGTCTGCAGTCAGCTGAGACTGAAGAAGTTACCAGTTGGCAACGAAACGTTTCTCCCACTAAAAACGCTACGTCCAGATGAACAGATTCAACTTTTTGGGACTTCTTTAAGTTGTTTGAAGATGTTTCACCTTTCATGCAAGAGGCTTCTTCAGTTCTAAAACCAAATGGTGGAGAGTCCCAGGTATTTAAACCCTAGTAGGGGTTGTCTCTTGAGAGGTGGTCGTTAACCCACTATTGATCATGTGAGTCATCATGTGACCTATTGAGGTCACCTGATATAAGGTGTGAATGGGGGTTGAGGTGTCTGGGAAGGGATCTCAAGACAGCATTGTATGTGGTTGACAGCTGGTGTCATAAGCCACCCACCTCTGTTCAATGATGGTCATTCACAGTGGACATAGATGGCCTCTTTTATTCCTCCTAGATAGAGGCCATCTACAGTATGTCCATTCTGAGAGGTGAAACGTCTTCAAACAAGTGAAAGAAGTCCAGTCGCCTTCTTTCAAGCTCTTAAGACTACCATGACCTGGATGACTGAGAACCTACAAAGACATATTCATAATTCATTCCACCCCAGATACTGTTAGGGCTTAGAATTAGGGGCATGGCCACTTTTTTTTGACAGGTGTCCCTGTTTGGGTTGTCACAGTACTAGAATTTCAAACTTGATATTGATACCCAGGAAAATACTTGATACTCGATACATTTGCTTTTTTATTTTATTTTTTAAACAACTCTAGTCCTGACAAGGAGCTGTAACCAAAAGCTCCTCTAATTATAATGTTCAAGTTCACTACCGTTCAAGAAGTTTGTGCTTTAGTTTTGTAAGTGATATTGTACTATTTTTTTAGTATGTTTCTTAGCATTGATTAGCAGATGTGTCTGTACTTTGCACTGTATAGTTTATGAATGCAGCTTGCTAACCATGACTGCAAACCTCATATAGGGGCACACTGTTTAAGCTGCTTTAGCCTGAACCATAGTTGCTGCACATCTGCAAGCTGCTTTTGAACCTCCAATCCAGCTCCTCCTTTCAGGCTGTATCTAACAATCAATCTTATACCTGTTGTCATTAATATCTGCTCTGTTCTGTGCTTGGTCTTGCCTCTGGCTTTTCAATTGGAAGATCGCGGAGGTCCCAGAACAGAGACATGCCACCAACCAATGAAGCTTATGCGTAAGTTCAGTAAGAAAGATCTGTAATCACTCATCTGCCTGCTTTCCTGGGCGTTCGGCTGCTAGTCTGTTCTTTACATCACTTCCACTTTCCCACACTGTCAAACTCAATACTGACATCATTACACTAGTCCAATCATCTTCTTGCCCGCCTTCTTTGAGCCAATCAGCCTCCACTCTCCATGCTTTAAATCTCAGTGCTCTTCCATCATTCTCCCTTTCAGACTCTCCTTCATGCAACCCACCTCCTTCCCATCTCCGCCTCACCTGAGTCACTCAGAGCTCCATCCAAGCCTCCATCTTCATGTTCACCACCCACCAGCATCTAGACTCTAGGGGGTCCTTTCCTAAATCCTATCACCCCTGGGATTCCATTCTGCCACGATGGGTCATCGGAGTCTAATCGCCATATAGATTAATTAATTTCTCTATCTCAATAAATCATGTTCAGTTCTTTCAAATGACCCACCCTATTGAACTGGAGATCATGTCCTTCTCACTGTCTTGGACCTGACTGGAATTCATTTCGGTAAGAGAAAATTTTTTTATGATCCTTTGAAGACTAAAACATTTTTGCTTAAGATCAAACACCCACGAGGCACCTTCATTTTCAGCTGAACTGAGCCGAAGAAAAAAATAGAAAGCACAGTCAGTGTTACAGAGTCAGGCAGATTTTAAGAGAAATCTATAGTAAAAACAAAAGATTGTTAAATGACAAAGAATTGATCTCAACTTTGGTGGGGGTTTAATTAATACACATTAGAAAATGTTTAAATTTGACTGAAAAGTGGAATTCGTCACTCTTAATAGTGGCCTGAGGGAGTGCAAAGTGAGGCCACATTTTGACACTTTACTGCAAATGAGCTGCTCCACTGGAGTGCCCACCTGCTGAATACTGATGGCAGTTATTGTGTTGTTTGACTTTAGACATGTTGTGGTTTTTAAGCAGGTGCATCATGTTTTTAGTAATCACTGTAACATGATCTAGTCTTGGAATTCACTACGACCATCATTCATGATTTTTCTTTTTCTTTTTTCGTCCCTGCTGCCAAGTCTGATAAGGGGGAGCAGGTACTATTTCCTCCCGAGGCTTTCCAGGTACAGAATGACCAAATATTGTTCAAACTCACCCCGGTTTTCACAGCCATTCAAATTGTAGCACTACTGTTCACCCTTACTTTCTACCAGACATCTATCAGAATCTTTTTTTAGGCTGATATAATTCATATATTCTTGTTTTTCTCTTCGTTAAGGTATACATTCACTAGCTGGTTCCATCGCTTTGCACTGAACCAGTCCTTTCAGTAACAGAAATCTTACAACATAATCCAAGTCTCTCTCCACTCAAAATGTGTTTTTCCTGCTTCTACCTCAGTTGGATGTCATATTTGCTCTGTGGAGAATTGTGCTTACATTAAACAGGACTTTAAAACATGCATATGCATGAATAGGAAATTGGTGTGAGAGTCTTATGTGCCCGTACAGTGAAAACAGAACACCCAAAAATGGACAAGGCAGTACCACAGTAGTTAAAACAAGATTATTTTCATGTGCAGTAATTTATAGTCGGTGGTATGGCTCTGTTCTGGTACCTCCCTTCCATGCGACTGTATAGAAAAGACGTAGCGACAATGACATCACCATTTGGTTTTGGACTTTGCATTTTGAAGCGTCAGCATTAGTGTTTTGGCTGCTGCCATGGCGGTTTTCTGGAGGCAGAAGCTACAGTATTTGGATGAAAGGAGTGAAGGGAAATTACCAGTTAATGCTAGCAAGCTTGGTTAGGAAGCTGTATTTGTAAACTATATGGGTGCAACACACTGATATACATATATCTGTTTGAAGCCTCAACGTTAGCATTTTGTCTGCTGCCATGTTGATATTTTTGGAACCAAAAGTTACTTTATTTGGACGATAGAGTGGCATGCTAAGTTATCAGTTCACGCTAGCAGGCTTGGTTAGAAAACACTATTAATAACTGTACAGGTGCAGTGCACAAACAGATATAGTAATAGACTAATAAAGTCATTGAATTTCAGTCTCCAAAACTGAAGCAGAAGCTTACATTAAAAATGATCTTAAAGGAACTACTGCCACAAACATTTCAGTGACTTAATTTAGTAGAGGTGAAGCCTGGCAGACAGCTATCAACTACAAGTGACACCTGTCAGTCAAAGCTGCCATGTCCCCAACTTGAAGCCTTACCAGGATCCGAATGGCTGAGTTATTAAAACTTCACCCACTGTTGAGGTGTCATGAGTGGGGAAACTATTCACTATTATTATAGGCCCAAACAATTTTTTGCATTAGGCTGTAAACTGTTGTTTTGGAGCTCTAAAGTTGGGCCTTTTAACATGGGAGTCTATGGGGACTGACTCGCCTTTGAAGCCAGCCTGAAGTGGCCATTAGAGGAACTGCAATTTTTGGCACTTCCATGTTGGCTTCATTTTTCAGTCCCAGAGGTTGCCACTTGGCACATTCATTCGAAAGTAGAGGCAGTGTTTACCCCATACAAAACAGAACAGGCATCAGTCGCAACCTACATGACACTGGGTAAGTAACAGTGGGTTGCAGCAGCTTGTACATGTGCAACAACTGTAGGCAGACAAAAGCAGATGAAGAGATGTCTCACTGCTATTAACACTTTGCAAAGAGGCAGAAATTGGGGGGGTATTTATGAAAGCAGTATTAAAATAGTAACTGTCATTTTATGGATTTGGTTTTTTACCTGCATAATGAGGGTCTTTTTGAAATTTAATTTCATGATGTTTCGTCGGATTTTCACAGCAGGACATTAGATTTAAACAGAAAACTCTCTGGACACACACTCAGTTATTAAAATTACCGAAGGTAACTGGCAACGTCACACCAAGCCAGTAAAATCAGTTTAAATGTGGATGTTCTTCCTTCTTAAAAGGATTAAAATATGTTATGTTCTGTATTGCTATTGTAGCACAACTCTAGTTTGTTCAAAACATCTTTTCCATTGTTTGCTACAATTCAGACATCAAGGTCTGTTATAATTCAGGATCAATAGTGCACCCGGGTGAAGTGTTTTTAGATAATATGGGTAAAAGCATAGGAAAAGCAGGAAATGGAGGGAGAACCATACTGGCTGGAAAGAATAATGCACAGAAAAAGAGTTAGGATGCTTTTTATGACAATGCCACCATTTCAACAATTCTATCACTGGTAAAAGGAAAAGTTAAGTTGACATTTCTCGGACAGCACAAATTGAAACATCAGCGGTGTTGGGCCTCCTGCGAGGCATAGAACAGGCTCACAGCATCGCTGGAGCAGTGCATTTGTTTATACAGAGACTCCCAGGAAGCTAAAGGTCATGCGTTTCTGAATCAACATTAGAAAATGGATTTATGGGCTTGGGTATACTTTTCTACAGTGCACCCCACTTTTTCACATTTGCAGTAGTCACTGGAGTTGGATCCTACTGACAGTACAAGTCACTTATTGGGCCGACAAAGCAAACAGCATCAATTTCTGTTATTTTTTAATTTTTAAAATGTTTTTTTCCTGTTATCTACATTTATATTAATGTATATGAAGCATGACATTTTCATTTACTGGCATCTTTTCAAGCAGATGTGCATTGCATATTATGGGTTTTACTGCTGTGTTTATGCACACATTGATATTCGTAATGCCCCAGCTGTATTATGAGGTTAAATATAGTTCCGTGTTGATCTCCTTCAGCTTTTAATAAGACATGATATTAACAGAAAATACTGTAAAATCATGAGCTGGACGGTGTATAATTGTCATGGGGTGATCCGTGCATTTATTTTTTATTTACACATTCATCTACTTCTCTGCTTCTTTAATCCCTTGTCAATTCATATGTCTCTGAAAGGGAAATGTTTTTGTACATATACTTTCAAAGCAGTGTTTGCACTGCTAATGTTCTTCTACACAGAGCATTTTTTATTTATGGCAACATAGCTTGATTTATATATCACATAGCAACAAGAATCTGGGGTTTTCACACAGTATCATATTCATGGCATCTGTGCTTCATGTACAGAGTGCCACATTTCATTTCTTTATATTTTGCTTTCAAGGAGCCAGACTTCCTTGTCATTTTTTAAAGTGGTCTTCAGCAATAGTTCTCCAGTGTTTCTTTGGACATTGGCTGCTTTTTCACTCATTTTCAGTCCAGTCCTTGTGCCTGACCATGTTCAGGATGACTGGTGTTGGGACTACCCTTTGTGGTGGGGGCGGTGGGTGATTCCTCGGGCACGGTGGGGCACCCTGTGGTGGGGTGTGGGAAATGAGGGTGCTTACTGAGCCAGTTGTTAGCTGGCTTTCTCTTTCCAGGGGTAGTCCTCTATCTTCCGGTCTTATATATCCCCCTCCCCCCCCACTCCCTCATACAACACATCACTCACACACGTAGGGTCTTGGGGGGGGGGGCTTTGCTGGCTGTACTGCGCGGTGATCTGTCCCTCTTTTTTAATTACACTATAGTCATTACGGCTCACGACACATCACATAGGGCCTTGGGGGGCAGGTGTGTTACCCAAAGGTTGGTGGGTGGTGCTGCTGAAGTGGCCCCATTCACCACTTTGACAGTTATCTGCCCCACAATTTTATCTACACTTTAGACATTGCGGGTCTTGGGGGGGGTGATGTGGAAGAGTACTGCTGTCCAGCAGTCAAGTGCTCAGGTTATATTTGTCCCCCCCATTTTAATAGCACTATAGTTTTCACACAGTCACACTCATCCTTTACACTTTATACAGTCACAACACACTCACCCAACGTATCATCTTCAACACTGAGTGGGGGGGTGGTCTTCCTACACCCCTTTTTCATACACCCTGCCCAGGGCAGGAGTCCACTGGTGGTTCAGGGGCCAGTCTGGCTGTGTCCTGGTTCGCTACTGATTCGGGGGGGGCATCTGCTCGCTCACACTTCAGAGGGGGAGTCGATGTATGTGCATGTATGTCTTTGTGTTGTTAGTGGGTGGGTATGTGTGAGTGAGTGAGTGAATGGCCTGGGGGTGTGTGTGAGTGTGCATGGCCTGGCCTGGGTCTGGGGCTTGCTGAGCCCTGGCCCCTTTGAGACATGGTCACGGAGGGTGGGGGGTGCCCCTCCCTACTGCTCCCCGGTGGACGTTGCTGTGGGTTCTTCCAGTTCCGGGGCACGTGGCTGGATGTTCTGGTGTGGTTGTCGACCCACTCCCTTGGGGGTGGTGGTCCGGGGTGGCTCGGGCCTCTTCGCTGTGGGGGCGGGTTCTGCCGGATGCCAGGCGGCTCTCGGGATCCTGTTCTCGGCTCGTGCCGGGGTGGCCGGCCTCTGGCGGGGTCAGCTGCACGTTGCCTCTGGTTCTCTGGGATTCTCACCCTTTGCCTGTGGGCGCTCCATCCGGGGCCTCTCTCATTCTCCTGCTGGGGTAGGCACGCGGTTGTCATCGAGATGTGTGGCCTCGGGTTCGGTACTCTTGGGGGGCTGCGGATGGCCCGGATCTCCGGGCTCTTTCTCTGTCTGCCTCTGGCTCCTGGGGGAGCGTTATTGCAGCCTCTTAGCCTCATTATCAAGTACATTTCATGACAAAGACACACACACACACACACAACACAAGAAGATTGTTGATTTGTGTATCTGTGCTTTTTTTGTATTTTCCTGTTCCAGTTTCTGTTTGTTTTGGGGGGTTTTTGTATGTTTTTTTTCTTACAGGTGCAGAAGTTGGCGGTCCATTGCACTTTTGTATTTGTGTTCTATCCTTTTATTATATTTTCTCCTCTTTTCTCCCCTATTCCTTTTTCTTTCTTTCTCTCCTTTTTTGTTGTTTTCTCCAGTTTTGGTGAGTGAGATGCTAGTATTAGCTTAGCTGATAACATCACCCTCTCACCCAAACATATTCACATGCACCTTCAAAAAACTGAGATGGCAACTGCCATAAAGCTAAAGTCAATTTTTAAAATAGCAAGTTCAGAAAGTGATTGCTCACTCATGTCTGTTAGGTCCATTGTTTACATAAAATCTATGATCTGGAAAGAAAAAAGCATGTAGTGAAGATGAATCCATGGCCAATGCAGAAGAGCATCACTGGTCTTAGGAGCTTAGAGGGCCTTTTGTTGAATTCCTTTTTGTCTATTTTATTCTTTTCTTGTTTTGCTGATTAAAGATCTCTTGGCAACTTTTGAGATCTGCATTTTACTTCCGTAAAGGTTGGGTAAGCAGACCTGTGCCTACAAGGTCAGCAGTTCAAATCCCTGAAGCAGCTTTGGGAGGGGAAGAAAAAAATCTGCAGGAAAAAAGTGAAAGCGTGAGTAATTCTCACCTCCCCAGTGGTCTTGCTAAGTGTTTTCTGTCAGGGCTTAAGCCCTGAATGTTTTGAGATTAGGCAAAAACAGCTTTTGATCTGGGAATTTAAATAAGTTTTACATAATTCTCACCATTTCACCTCTCACTGTCCCTGTCTTTTTTTATGAGCACTGCCTGCAGAGTTTCCACTGCATAAAATTGCAGGTGAAGTAAGAATCAGCACCCTGGTTGTGGCAGCTTTTTTAATCAGCTTTAAACACGTCAGGGAGCAGGTTCAAATAGTTTATGTGTCAGTGTGTGCACCTTGTACAGTCATCTTTTACTATATCTGAGGGAAGATGATCAGTATATACTTTTAATCAGGGCAACGTCTGGGTCAGGGAAAGCAAAATAAGTTCACTGCTAAGCCTACAGTAGCTTAACACAAACACCAGTAACAGGGAAATTTAGTCATCACAGATAAAAATGTGTGAAATTTTTATTGGGATTAAATACAGATTTAAAGAAAGACTGTTCACGAAAAAAAAATGGTGCTGTGCAAAAGTCTGGATCCACACCTCGTTTTTTAAAAAATATTTTGCTTCAAAGGAGTCAGGCTTAACAGACAACTTTGAAGAGAACCAATTTTAAATTGTATCTTTAGGCCTTTTTTTACTAGCAGCCTGTAGCAAAAAACATCAGTTGCTCCCATTTGTTTAGTTGAATCTGTGAAAAATGCCAAAGACAGCAAACAGAGTTTGACAGGTGTATTTTTGAATACAATTTAAAAAAAGTTTTCAAAAAATTAAAACTTGGCGTATCTCAGCATGGTGTGTCGTGTGTTCTTTAAACAACTGGAGGAACCTGGACAAGTGGAGGACAAAAGAATAAGTGACAGCCCTAAAAAACTATCTACAGCAGATAAACAGTATCTGAAAGTCATGTCCTTTTAAGAAATAGGGAAAAAAATCAAACAAAGACCTAAAACAGGACTTGAGAGATGCATCTGGCACTTCAGTTGATCCATCTACTATTCACAGAAGCCTCATCAGAAATGGTCTCAGTGAAGGATGGCTGTCAAGAAGCCATTGTTAAGGAAGGGAAACTGGGAGAAAAGGCTGAGGTATGCCAAATACCAAAGAATTGGACTGAAACAGGGTCTTATGGACCTGCTGCCACTTACATTTTTGGTTCAAATCATTGTCAATATGTACAGAGTAGGTCAGAAGTGTACAACAGTGAGTGTCTACAACCATCTGTGAAACACGGTGGAGCCTCTGTCATGGTTTGGGGCTGCATTTCAGTCAGTGGTGTTGAAGATTTTGTCAAATTTTACGGAATTATGAATGCAGAAAAGTACCACCAGATTTTGATCCACCATGGAATACCATCTAAAAAGCATCTAATAGGCAAAGGCTTAATTTTTAAGTATGACAATGATTCCAAACACACTGCCAATGCAGTGAAAGCATACCTGGATAGAAAAGCACACAGCTGAACATTTTATGTCATGGATTGGCCTCCTCAGAGCCCGAGCCTCAACATTACTGAAGCAGTGTGAGATCATCTTGACAGAGAACACAACAAAAGTCAGCCAACATCCAAAGAAGAGCTTTGAATGTCCTTCAAGAAGTCTGGAGAACTATTCCTGAAGACTACTTAAAGAAATGACAAGAAAGCTGCCTAAGAGAGTTCAGGCTGTGTTGAAGAATAAAGCTGGTCATACTAAATATTGACTTTCAAGCTCATTAGAACTGTACAAACTCTGTTTTTGCCTTATATACTGTATTTCCATGTATGTTTGCAGATGTTTCAATGAATCACTGAGCCTACTATATCCCCTTTTCCTAGCAAAATCTAAAGAAATGAGGATTGGCTTGAGACTTTTGCACAGAATTGTATGTACACAGCTTCATGTTATCATACGTCAAGTTTACGCAGTTATGCCATTTAATTTAAACCCCAAACAAGTTATTATTTTTTCCGTCAGTCTCATATGCATCCTAGGATATTATCTTGAATCTGCATAATAAGTGTGTATCAGGGCTGGGCAAAGCATAATTTCAGATGTGACATATTGATTTTTATCCATTTTAGACATTTATTGATTTATCACATGCCATTTTCTGTCAGACTGTAAACATTAATCAATATTTTGTGCACACGCTTTTTACAACAGATACCAGATGAAGGAGCAGATTATTCAAATGCTGTGTGAATATTTTTCCCTGTAAGATCCAAGGTTGAGCTGGTGATATTTGCTTTGTGACAGCAAAATTTTGAGGAAAAATCTCATACAGCACCGTAATTTTTATTCTGGTATGCGCCTTAAGCATGCAGAAGTGATGTCATGTGATTTAAATAGTGTCATATGTTGCACTTGTCACATATACACAAATGCAGAGATGATGGTTTTCTTTGGCGGATGAATGAAGGTTAAGGAATTTTAATTTTTGAATCCAGACAATTCAAAAACTCCTTATCAGCACCGGAGTGACACTTCAAAGGCAGGGATATTATTTTTGGTTTTCTTTATTTAATCTCACAGATATTATGACACAGCACCCTCCCAGTTATATTCTGTTTGTAACATCTCCCCCCGAAAGACATTCACGTGACTGAATTATATAACAAATCTTTGTTGTCATCGTCATCATCATCATGGCAGGCTGCTGCCGCCCCAGAGAAAACTTTGAAACCTCTGAAATTCAGTCGGACATGTTCTGGGTTAGAGCTCCACAAATAGAGCTCTTTTGCATAGGCTTGAGGAGAGGGCTATGGGCAAATTGCTTAGGTTAATGACTTTATGAATTATTCATGGTCAGGTCTAAGTGAAACGAGGGAGTCTGAGTAATCTGGCAGACAGTGGTAGCCATGATTCATTTTTTCCTTTCCTTTTTGCCTTTCATACTAAGAATCTCACCTACTTGATGATGTGAAACAAATGCTACGTCTTGTCTTGACCCTACTCAATATATCAGTTTTGTTCTTTGGTTTTACACTGAATCTGAGGGGATTTCATGTGGTCTTTGTTAAACATAAACAAACTATTCAGTTACAGAATACAAACAGATATTCCTAAATTTGTCTTGAATCCAACTGTAAAATAAAAAGAAATGCTAGGGAAGAAAATGAGTGGAAAAAATTCAAAAACATGAATATTAGTGATAGTGTAGTATATTTACAATATCCACTAAGGTTTCTGTCAACCTGAGTCAGTTTAATACTACCTGAAAAGCCAGTTAGAAAGTGAGCAGATTAAATACTGTGCTTCAGTTCATTGAGGTTTGTGAACATATTGATTCTTTTCTGTTTCATTAATTTTGTTGTAGATTTGCTGCTGGGCTTGGGGTCATTGTCCTGTTACATGACCCAATTTGGGCCAAGCTTTAGCTGTTGGACAGATGGCCTCACATATGACTCTAGAATACTTCGGTATACAGAGGAGATCATGGTCGACTCAGTGACTGCAAGGTGACCAGATCCTGTGGCTGCAAAGCAAGCCCAAATCATCACCCCTCCACCACCGTGCTTGACAGTTGGTATGAGGTCTCTCTTGATGCATGCTCAATAATCCAGGTAAAAGAATCCCAAAAAGTTGAATCTGTTCATCTGGACGTGGCGTTTTTTAGTGGGAGAAATGTTTCGTTGCCAACTGGTAACTTCTTCAGTCTCGACTGGAGACTGAAGAAGTTACCAGTTGGCAACGAAACATTTCTCCCACTTTGAATCTGTTTTGATGAACAGATTCAAAGTCTCCAGTCGAGACTGAAGAAGTTACCAGTTGGCACCGAAACGTTTCTCCCACTAAAAAACGCCACGTCCAGATGAACAGATTCAACTTTTTGGGGTTGGTATGAGGTGTTTGTGCTGATATGCTGTGTTTGGTTTTCACCAAATGTGGCTCTGTGCATTATATCCAATCATTTCCACTTTGGTCTCGTCTCTTCAAAGGACACTGTCCCAGAAGTCTTGTGGTTTGTTCAGATGCAACATTGCAAACCTAAACTGTGCTGCCATGTTTTTTATGAGAGGAGGCTTTCTCCTGGCAACCCTTCCAAACAAGCCATACCTGTTCAGTCTTTTTGTAATTGTACTGTCATGAACTTTAACATTTAACATTCTAATTGAGGCCTGTCGAGTCTGACATGTAGCTCTTGCATTTTTTTGCAGTTTCTCTGAGCATTACACAATCTGACCTTGGGGTGAATTTGCAGGGACTTCCACTCCTGGGAGGATTGGCAACTGTCTTGAACATTTTCCACGTGTGAATAATCTTTTTCACTGTAGAATGATAGACTTCAATTTGTTTGGAAATGGCCTTTGAACCCTTCCCACATTTAGGAACCACATTTAGCTAATCGCTAGCTAAGAGATATTCAGCGCTCACACTGCCTGAAGGAATCTCATGCCAGAAAGGAGGAAGCCTCAAAAATCAGGTTAAATGTTTCAAGGCAAAATCTAAAAAAAAAGACAAGTTTCTTTCCCCACATTCACCACAGAGACCCCGTGTGCTTAAGTTGCTGGAAGGACACACACACCTTTAAGAGGTTGTTAGTGAAAGTTATTCCCATGTGATGAGGGGCTAAGAAAACTTGGCAATAGGTAGCCTGATAATTAAGGAATTCATTATTTGTATTATTTGTGTTTTGGGCATTCAGGCTTCACAAAAATGACTTTTTCCCCTCAGATTAATGGCTCCCCGTTAAAGGTTTAGTTCACTTATGTATAAATTGCTGATAATCAGTTAAAAGATGGCATACATATACTGGAAGTCTAAGTTTATATTGACCACAACAAAGTAGAAATAAGTAGACAACTAATGTAAAGTAAATAACTAATTAATGATGATGACACATATCAAAAGCTTGGGAAGTCTGACTATATCTAAGTGACTTAAGTGGCTTTTTCTGCCTCATTTAGGTGGAGTTCAAGTGGGTGGAATTCCACTTTCCTTATAATTCCTGATCTGAGGAGGAGTCAGTTCTCAAACGTATGAGCATAATTAGTTTTGTAGAGGTTTTAGATTGGTGCTCAGTTGAATATAAAGTGGTATTCCTATTGTATTCAGTCATAACACACAGACACTATTACTACTAAAGAAAGTGCTAAAGAAAAGGTTCCAGTCATTGTTCTAATATCAGGCTGATTTTCATCCAAAAAGTAAAGCATTAGTGTGGCATATAAGTTGCATCACCTGATGATTTTTTTTCTTCCCTTTGACTTTTCCAAAGATCAAACATATATTTGTGGATTTACCTCAACAGGAGGCTTTTGCAGCTTTTTTTTTTTTCTCTTTTTTGAATGCAACCCCCCCCCCCC
>VUQS01074673.1:25888-36080 GCA_015108495.1 Heterochromis multidens | reverse complement strand
AACCCCCCCCCCCCTTCTGTAAAAAACCAACCACCCACTTCATACACACATACGCAGTTGATCATCCGCTCTGGCACAAATCACCTTTTCCGCAGAGATTGCCTCCTCCCTTGTGCAGTTTTAACTTCAATGGGGTTAGCAACACAATTACCTCATCTTCTCTTGAAATATAATCTGGGACTGTAAAGAAAAATGAAAAAGGGGGGAGAGCAAGAGACGGCGGCAGAGGGAAGCAAGCTGAAATGAGGGCAGGTGTAAGGGAGATAAGGAACGTTAGCTGTGCTCATAAGATGATGATTCAGAAAAGGAACGGTAGGGAACAGAGTTCAAATGGGCTGAGCTTTCAAACAGCGCCTTAATCATTCCCACCGTGTATAGCCTCTTATGGTGTGCCAAAACCTCTGCAGGAGCAAAGGATGATTCCTGCATATAAAACTGAGGAATGAAGATCAGAACACCGTTATATCACTGCAGGAAGATGCCGTACAGACACGACTGTATAAGATGTGAAAACATTGCACTGTGTATGGCAACCAAAGTGTAATGTACAGTAAAATATGCAGTCGTAGTTTTAGCATATTGCCAGGAAAAGAATTAATTTCACATCAGGGTCATGCCAGAGTATTAAAAAAAACCAAAAACATGTCAGTTATGAGAAAGAATAAACGCAGCCTGTCAAAAAACGCTAAGGTTTTCTTCTTGAGGCTTTTTAATTACATAGCATTCAAACCTGCAGAGCTTTTAATTGCGTGAAATTGCACAATAAAAGGTTTAGAAATCCGTCTGTTTGATAACACATGTAAAAAAAAAAAAAAATCTAAATGGAAAAGACAACAGACTTGTTCAAGTCTTGGCAGCACTTTACTATGACTCAGATACAGGATTAAACAAAAACAAAAATGACAGGTATATTAAATCAGTCTGGAGGCTATTAGAGTTACCCTTTAGAAGGTGTTGCATATTTTTTATTTCAATTTTAGGATTATATTCCCGTTACTGGTGGGCCTGGATTGGCACTGGTGATTTTGAAAACTCTCAAAAATAGTATAAGGCGGCAGCTTGATATAAAACATGGGAGTCAAGTGATGAAGAATTACAAGGTTGTCCCTTTCGATGAGTTGAAAATAGAGTTTGTGGAATATTGTCTGTAGGCAACATCTACTATAAAGAAAAGCTTAGAAGGCAAAATTACTGTTACTAAGATAAGCGGTGAAGTTTTAAACAATTTTGATCTTGGCATAACCATGACAATAGCACAATGCTAAAACCAACTACAAAAATCATAATATGAAGAAAATTGATTGTCAAATCCAAATTGTGCTGGTTTGGTTGTGAAGTACAGGGGATCTTAAGGCCTCAGTCACACAGGCATAGATGCCAGTCGGTCACCCCTTGGCAACCTCTGGCCACTAGAGAAAAATGAGTATTCCCTGACTGGTTGGCGAGTGGTTGTTGGAGGTTGATGGCTGTTGCTGGGTTAAATCAGTTGCAAAAAGGGTGCTGCACCAAAAACCTCCTTGCAATTGTTTTGTTCACTAGCAGAGTGCTGTGGTCGCCTGTAGTTTGAATGGAAGACACAACTTGTCTGTAAACACTCGCTAACTAACCGCAGGGGTGAAGCTTGAAAAAGTGCAAGGCAAACCGGAGACAGAGACAGTTCACCTTCAAAGTAAAGGTTGTGCCTACTGCTGCAACCAACACATTTTAAAAGGTTTGTCACACTCGTCAAAGTTGTGAACTTCACAGTTCACTTCACAGTTCACAGTTCCAGTTGTTTTCAGACAACTTGTCCTCTTCCATGCAAACTAGGGGGGGCTGCGGCAATCTGCAAGCAACCAAAGCAATGGCAAGGATGTTTTTTGTGCAGCACCGCATAACTCTTTCTAACCAATTTCACTTAGTGAAAGCAAGCAACCTCCAGCAACCACTTACCAACCAGTCGATGAATACTCTTTTTTTCCTGCTTTTTGCCAAGCAGTTGCCAAATGGTCTCTAGGCCTGTATGACTGGAGCCTAATGAATTTGATATGGTACTGTTGCTTCATTAAACAGTTTGGGTGGATCTGTGTCATGATGCGCCACTGGTTTTTGTTTTTGTTTGTTGTTTTCTCTCCAGAGCGCTCCATGAGGACAGCTGTGTTCTCCGCCCCTTTGGGGTGCAGTTAGGAGTCCTCCTCTCCTCCCTTCCAGAACCACCTGCAGCTCACCAAGCACGGTTTAAGAGGACTGCGTAGCCACCCAGACCTCGCCAGATTATCAGCTCACTCAGTGTGGTAACTCAGGCCGTCTTAGCCAGCGTTTGCTGCTTTGTTTTGACTTTGCCTAACTCTACCTTTCGTGTTTCTAGTACGAGTCCCGTCTACTCACGACCTGCTCTCGCCACCGCACGCCAAATACCCGGTGGATGCGGATCACTCTAAAGAACTCCCTCTCGGACCCAGACTTCATCTCTCAGCTGTCGCTACAGGATCTCTCTGGATATCTGCCTCCTCACCTGCCTGCTCACCCTCTGCCAGCCTGACAAACCCTCTCCAGCTCGGACCAGTGGCCCTCCTTTTAGGATTCAAGTAGGTTTTGCACATCCACATTCTTTCCCCGCAACAGTACGTAGTATTGGTGGAACCCTGCCCCAGTTTAACTTTGCTTCCTCTCTCTCCCCTAGATCCGCTTGATTCTCCCGGCCTCCTCCCTTTCCCCCACTACGACCCAAGCTCCGTCTCTCACCCACGTTAATGGTTATTTGTGTCACGTGTCTGTTCTAATAAACTTTGTTAATCATTGATTTTGCTGTCTCGTCTGGGTTAGCGCTTGAGTCCACTCGTCTCACCTCTCAAATCATAACAGTATAATCTGGCCACAACATAGACTCAGCTGACCCAGTCAAGGCAGCTTTAGCCAGGCAGGGGACCCTCTTGACAGAGCACACCGCTGCTCTGCAGTTTCTCGGGGTGCGGCACACCCACACCTTGCAACGTTTAGAAGGCGTTACCCGTCTACTCGAGTCACTCAACTCTAAGGTTTCGTCTGGCCCTTCCCCTTCTGTGGCCCCAACTTCCTCTCCTGCGGATGCTGCAGAGGGGGGCGCGGCGGCGCCAACCGCCCCTGTTGCCGGCCCAGCAGTCACGGAGGCAATTTTCCATGACGCGGTCTCTCCCCCTCCGGAGCCCTTTTCAGGAGAGGTTTGGACCTGTGCCGGGTTTCTCCTCCAGTGTTCCTTAGCATTTGCACGCTCCCCCCATTCCTTTCCAGATCATGCCTCTAGGGTGTCTTATGTGATTGGCTATCTGCGAGGTAAGGCCCTCGCATGGGCAGAGACCTGTTTGCTTCTACACCACATTAATTCTTGTACCTACGAGGTATTTATTGAAGAGTTAAAAGGGACCTTTTGCCACCCGTTGAGCGAGGGCACCATGCCTAGGCGGCTGCTAAATCTATGACAGGGTAGGCCTAGCATTGCAGAACACGTAATCGAGTTCCGCACGCTCGCTGCCAGCTCGGGTTGGCCCCCAAGTGTGTTACACGGCGTTTTTTGGAACTCATTCAATGATGATATGAAGGACCAGTTAATCTCTAGGGATGAACCCTCCTCCTTTAAAGCTTTGATTGCCCTAGCGTTAAAGATTGATAATCACCTCCGCGAAAGAAATAAAGATAGAGTTTCCAGGCCCCATCAGCCGTTTACTTCTGGGGCCACGCCCCCCGCGAGTAGGTTCCGACCCTTACCTGCTGCTCCCACTTCCGTGCCACCTCGCTCCCCTGGGAAGGATGATCCCGAACCGATGCAGATCGGCCGGGCGCACCTTACCCCTGAGGAGCGACAGAAGCGGTTCGAGTCAAAGGCTTGCTTCTACTGTGGCAAGCTGGGACATTTCCTCTCCACCTGTCCCGTGCGGCTAAAAGGGCCCGCCCGCCAGTAGAGATACTGGTGGGCAGTACATCTCCAGCTAAAGTCCCTCGTCTCACTCTACCCACTACTCTTTTCATTCAGCAAGATTCAGTCCCCCTCCAAGCATTAGTTGATTCAGGTGCTGAACAAAATTTGTTAGACCGTGACCTCGCCATGCAATTAAACATTCCCATAAAACCTTTGCAGTCTCCCATCACCGTTGCTGCCCTCAATGGTCAAGTTCTAGCCACCGTAACCCACCAGACTGACCCTGTGCACATGCTAGTTTCAGGTAACCATCATGAACACACCACCTTCTTCCTTTTTTCCACCCCAAACACCCCTCTGGTTGGGGTTTCCATGGTTAGCTAAACATAACCCCCAAATTAACTGGGGTGAGAGACGCATCGAGAGTTGGAGTTTATTTTGTTTATCTCGTTGCCTTAGGTCTGCCAATCCACCAGCCCCTTGTGATTCAGCGCCAGGTCCCCAGTATTCCCCTGACTTAACCTTAGTGCCTCCTGTTTACCATGACCTCCAACAAGTGTTCAATAAAGTCAAAGCTCTTTCTCTGCCACCTCACAGACCCTACGATTGTGCCATAGATCTCCTTCCCGGGGCCCCGTTACCCACCAGCCGTTTATACAACCTTTCGCGCCCCGAGAGGGAATCTATGGAGAAATATATCCAGGAATCCCTCGCCACTGGTATTATTTGGCCCTCATCATCTCCCGTGGGTGCTGGTTTTTTCTTTGTGGCTAAGAAGGACAAGGCTCTTATACCCTGCATTGATTATCGGGGTCTAAACCAGATCACAGTAAAGAACAAGTACCCCCTTCCCCTCATTAATTCAGTGTTCGAGCTCCTCCAGGGAGCCACCATTTTCACTAAGCTTGACCTGCGCAATGCATACCACTTAGTCAGGATCCGCGAAGGAGATGAGTGGAAGACGGCATTCAACACACCCCTTGGACACTTTGAATATCGAGTCATGCCATTTGGTCTCACCAATGTTCCCGCCGTGTTTCAAGCTCTTGTGAACGATGTGCTAAGGGATTTTATTAACATCTTTGTCTTTGTGTATTTAGATGATATTCTCATCTTCTCCAAGAATCAAGCAGATCACGAAATCCATGTTCGCCGTGCGCGCCAAAGACTTCTAGAGAACGGTCTCTATGCCAAAGCGGAAAAATGTGAGTTCCATGTTACAACCGTGTCATCCCTAGGCTTTGTGTTTGAGGGTGGGCAGGTGAAGACAGATCCGGAAAAAATAAAGGCAGTTGCCGAATGGCCCACACCAACCACCCGGAAACAGCTTCAAAGTTTCCTGGGGTTTGCGAACTTCTACCGGCGTTTCATACGCAACTTCAGTCACGTTGCCTCGCCCCTAACTTGCCTCACCTCCACGAAATTGCCTTTTATCTGGTCACCAGTAGCTGAATTTGCTTTTCAGGAATTAAGGTCCCGTTTCACCTCCGCTCCCATCCTGGTGCACCCTGACCCTGACCTCCAGTTCATAGTGGAAGTGGACGCCTCCAGTGTGGGGGTAGGGGCAGTTCTCTCCCAGCGATCCTGCCCTGAAGGTAAACTGCGGCCCTGTGCCTTTTTCTACCGACGTCTCACTGAGACTGAACAAAACTATGACGTAGGGAACAGGGAGCTATTAGCAGTTAAGCTAGCCTTGGAGGAGTGGCGACATTGGCTAGAAGGAGCCAAACATCCGTTCATTGTATTTACTGATCATAAAAACCTTTCCTACCTGCAGACCGCCAAATGCCTCAACTCCCGTCAGGCTCGGTGGTCGCTGTTTTTTGGCCGATTTAATTTTTCCATTTCCTATCGCCCAGGTTCTCGCAATAAGAAGGCTGATGCCCTCTCCCGACAGTACGCCACCACTGATGAACCCACTGAGCCTGAGAATATACTCCCTGCCACCTGTTTCGTGGGCTCGCTCACCTGGGAGTTTGAGGATCAACTTCAGCGAGCCCTCCAGGAGGAGCCGGATCCGGGGGGTGGTCCTCCCAACCGCCATTTTGTCCCTACCTTCGTCCAGTCCGCTGTGCTGCAGTGGGGCCACGCAGCCAAGTTTTTATGCCACCCCAGGGTGAGTAGGACAAAGACTTTTCTCCAGCGCTACTTTTGGTGGCCCACTCTTGCTAAAGATGTAAAAGACTATGTTTTAGCTTGTTCCATCTGTGCACGGAATAAGAGCTGTTCCCAGGCCCCCTCTGGTTTGTTGCAACCGCTTTCAGTACCCCATAGGCCATGGTCGCACATAGCCTTGGACTTTGTAACTGGGTTTCCACCCTCCAATGGAAAGACTGTCATTTTAACCATTGTAGACAGGTTTTCAAAGTCAGCTCATTTTTTAGCCCAGGATGGTCTGCCCACTGCCACTGTCACTGCTAACCTCCTTATCCAACATGTCTTTAGGTTACATGGTTTCCCTGGGAAATTGTGTCTGATAGGGGTCCGCAGTTTGTGTTACAGGTATGGAAGTCCTTCTGCTCCGCCCTGGGGGCCAAGGTATGTTTAAGTTCAGGTTTTCACCCCCAGACTAATGGGCAGACAGAAAGGCTAAATCAGGAGCTGGAGGCGGCTCTCCGCTGCGTAGCCTCCCAGAATCCCTCCACCTGGAGTGACCAGTTAGCCTGGGTGGAATATGGTCACAATACTCTGACCTACTCTGCTACAGGCCTCTCCCATTTTGAGGTTGCCCTGGGATACCAACCACCTCTGTTTCCTACCACCGAACAAGATCTGGTGGTACTGTCAGTCCACCATCATCTGCAAAGGTACCGCCGAGTCTGGGAACAGACCCGGGCTGCCCTTCAGCGCACGGCAGAGAGAAATCGGCAAGTCGCGGATCATCGAAGGACCCCGGCTCCGCAATATTCTCAAGGTCTGAGAGTGTGGTTATCTGCTAAAGACATTCCATTAAAGGCCACGTCTAGGAAGCTAGCTCCTCGTTATATTGGTCGTTATATTGATGCCGTCCTCAGTCCAACCGCTGTCCGTCTGAGGCTGCCTGCGTCACTACGGATTCACCCAACTTTTCATGTTTCCCACATCACATCCCACGTCTGTTCAAGCCCCCATCTCTCAGCTGTCGCTACGGAATCCCTCTGGATATCTGCCTCCTTGCCTGCCTGCTCACCCTCTGCCAGCCTGACAAACCCTCTCCAGCTTGGACCAGTGGCCTCCCCCCGTCTCTGACTCACGGCTGTTTTAGGATTCGAGTAGGTTTCGCACATCCACATTCTTTCCCTGCAACAGTGCGTAGTATTGGTGGAACGCTGCCCCTGTTTAACTTTGCTTCCTCTCTCTCCCCTAGATCTGCTTGATTCTCCCGGCCTCCTCCCTTTCCCCCACTACGACCCAAGCTCTGTCTCTCACCCACGTTAATGGTTATTTGTGTCACGTGTCTGTTCAAATAAACTTTGTTAATTATTGATTTCGCTGTCTCGTCTGGGTTAGCGCTTGAGTCCACTCGCCTCTCATCTCAAATCATAACATTTGCTCTCAGACTGCTGGCTTACGTGTGATTCCTAGGATATTTAAAAGTAGAATGGGAGGCTTTCTTTAGGCCGCTCTTCTGTGGAACTAGCGGAAGACAGACACCCTCTCTACTTTTAAGATTAGGCTTAAAACTTTCCTTTTTGATAAAGCTGTTTATGTGTTTATACACCACTCTGCATTAAATCATTAGTGATTAATAATCTCTGGCTCTCTTCCACAGTGTGTCTTTTGCCCTGTCATCCTCCCCTTACCCCCAACCTGTGGCAGATAGCTGCCCCTCCCTGAGCTTGGTTCTGCTGGAAGTTTCTTCCTATTAAAAGGGAGTTTTTCCTTTCCACTGTCGCCAAGTGCTTGCTCGCAGGGGGTTGTCTGATTGTTGGTGTTTCTCTGTATTATTGTAGGGTCATTACCTTACGATAAAAAGCGCCTTGACGCGACTTTTGTTGTGATTTGGCGCTATATAAATAAAATTGAATTGAATTGAATTATTCTGCAAATCATCTGATAGGTATGTAAATAACTTATGATTAAAATAAAATAATACATTTATTTTAAATCTAGAGAGGAGGTGTTCAGAATGAAAAGTCAGTAGCTATGTGTAAAACACATTTTTTAAATGCTTATATGGCATTATTGTTTATATTGCATTTACAATTTTTTGTAACAGTGTAATAATGCAGCTTGATTGTCTATCTTGAGATCTATTCTATAGCTAATACAAAAAAATGTTTTGTCAAGAAGAGCAAATATAACTTGGTGTTCTAAAGAATATGATTGTTTCCTTGCAGAAAACAGTGAGAGATGAGCCCTCTCTCACAGTTGATGTGCTGACTGTTTCATTGAAGATGGTCACCTGCAGGGTTCAAGCTCATTGCATCTCCAGCCCACATCCACTGCCATTGTACTTAAGGGAACTACTGTCAGGGACAATATTAAAAGACTTGCTTCAGGCAGTTTGCCTGTTATTTGGACTTACATATACTTTGCATTTGGATCACCCAAAATCCATGACAGTCACACTCTAGTTCATTCAATTAGTAATGTTTGGACTGAAAAACAAACCCTCCTTAAAACATATTACAACACACCAAGCTTCATGTTCTGTGTTTGAATGCAAAACAAATTTGTTGTTTGGGCTAGTGTTTTATACTTTAATTTACAAAAATTGATGTTTATGGACAGACTGCACTTGAGGCACAATAAATTTCATATGTAAATTTCATATGTAACTTGCATCACATGGGCAGCTTCAACTTGGTTTCAAAATTAATATTAAATCTGAGACAAGATGTTTTACAGTTTGCATAACATAACAACCAAATATAAAATTTGACAATATTTAAAATATTATTAAATAATACCATCTACAATAGTGGCAATGTACTTCTTTATTGTTCAGCAGAACTGTCCAGTATCAAGTGTTGGCTGAAGTACTTTTTTACATTTGAAAATAAAAGTTGTAATGCAGTTAAATAAACCCAATGAGTGTTCAAAAAAACTTGTTTTTAATCATACTTTCCACAATTTTTATATTGATAAATTAGGTTGTGTTATTGTACTAGAATTCTCAGTTCAAAGATGACAAAAAGTAACACGGTGATTAATTTGCATTCAGTTTGTATCAAGCAAAATTAAAAGTAGTAAGTTACCACAAATTATGTATTTTAATTTAGTTGATCTTAAAAAAAATATGTCAGTTAAACTAAGTCATTTAGTATTGCTAACTCAGAAAAAACTAGTTATTCTAAGTACTGTGCACTCATAATGAACAAGTTGCCTTAACTTAGCTATCTTAATTAAAGTGTCTACATCCATCTGTAAAACATAGTGAAGGCTCTGTTATGGTTTGGGGCTGCATTTTAGCCATTGGTGTTGGGGATCCTGCCAAAATTGATGGTATGGCATGGTGGATCAAAATCAAACAGTGCATTCATAATTCCATCTGGAAAGTGTATGATTGGCACTGGCTTCATTTTTCAGCATGACAATGATGCCAAACATTCTGCCAATACAGTGAAAGTATTCCTGGATAGCAAAATACACAATGGAACATTATAAATCATGGATTGGCCTCCCCTGAGGCTGGATGTGAACATTATTGAAGCAGTGGAGATGATCTTGACAGAGAACAGAACAAACTGCAGCCAACATCCATAGAAGACCAAATATTGACTTTATGTTAAAACTGTACAAACTCTGTTTGTTTCAGCCTTCTATGTATATATACAATCCAAATTCCAGAAAAGTTATGACCTTTAATTTCAACAAAATGTTCAATGAATGTTATACGTAGCACATGGTTCCAGAGAAACGTTGTTTCGTTTCACTATGTACTGTATAACATGTATGTAGTTGAAATGACAATAAAGCTGAACTTGAACTTGAACTTGAACTTGAAATGAAAACCAAAGAACTTCCAAATCACATGAGCCATTACATAGATAACATGACAAATGTTTAAACTGAAAAATTTTACAATTTTATGAACAAAATGAGCTCATTTCAAATTTGATGCTTACTACATGTCTCAAAATAGCTGGGACAGGGGCATGTTTACCATGGTGTAGCATCTCCTCTTCTTTTCAAAACAGTCTGAAGATGTCTGGGCATCAAGGTTAGGAGTTTCTGGGGTTTTGGTGTTGAGATTTGGTTCCATTCTTGCCTGATATAGGTTTCCAGCTGCTAAAGAGTTTGTGGTCGTCTTTGACGTATGATGCGCCGAATATTCTCTATAGGTGAAAGATCTGGACTGCAGGCAGGGCAGTTCAGTACCCGGGCTCTTCTCTG
>VUQS01074673.1:0-14369 GCA_015108495.1 Heterochromis multidens | reverse complement strand
TATATATGGACCTAAGTTTAAACGTCAGACTGGTATTTTACTGACAATACTTTTGCCTGGGTATGAAAAATGTTGTGGAAGACGGGGCACAGCACAGGAGGAAGTGTGGTAGTGTTTTCCAGGATACCTCCTCTCATCTCTTTTGGTAAGTTTACATTTCTAACTATCTCCTTCTTTCCTGCATCTGTCTGAGGCAAGCTCCAAATATTTTGACACAAATGACTAAAAGTGCTGTCTAACGGATCAACCTGTCAGAACTGCTTCAGTCTAAGCGGAAGTCTGCTGGCCCGTGCGGCGGGTTAAGTAAACTGAGATATGATATATGATTAGAGCACAGCTTGGTGAAATTCTGTGAGAAGACATTTTTATGCTTGAGAAAAAAACATGCATATGCTCACCTATACGCAAGCACGCGAGCTTCAGATACTTGTACAATGTTTCGTCTGTATGTCAGAAGGTTAGTGTTAGCACTGGGGCAAGAAACATTTCATACATGAAATTAAATTAGATTTCATGTGAACTCTTGGGAACTGGCAGCTTTCTGTTTTGCTAACTATGGCTTGTCTGTCTGTCTGTCTGTTTGTCTCTCCAGTTGATATTCGAGAAATCAAGGAGATCCGTCCTGGACAGAAGTCTCGGGACTTTGAACGCTATGTGGAGGACTCTGCAGCACGGGTCGATCAGGCCCACTGCTTTGTTATTCTGTATGGCACCGAGTTTCGCCTTAAATCACTCAGCCTGGCAGGTATGCACAGAGAAAGAGGTTTACACGTTGAGAAGAAGTAGCCCATTACCATTGTACCTCAATGAGCTCATAAACCACAAACGTCCATCCATTAGTACCATTAATAAATCAAATCTTCACTTTTTTTTTTTTACTAAACCTCTTGTATTTTTAGTATGTGACCGAATTCATCATTCAGTTCAACTGTTTTTGCCACAGCAACATCGGATGAAGAGATGACCATGTGGGTGAAGGGGTTAAACTGGCTTGTGGCTGACACATTGAAGTCTCCAACACCGCTTCAGATTGAGCGGTAAATACACCACAAATATGAACTTATTCAGTGTTGGTGTAAATTGACGGCATTGTCTGCATTCATTATTCTTGTTTAGCTTTTCTATTTTATGTATGCAGTAAATCACTTAATTCTCTCTCTCTCTTTTTTTTTAAAGGTGGTTACGTAAGCAGTTCTACGCAGTTGATCGCAACAGAGAAGACAGGTAACTAAACTCGGTTAAAGGATATCAGCTGCAGAGTTAATCAGATCACCCTCACAAGAAATGGATGAAATTAGATGTAACTCAATTGTTTGCTGCACCAGTTGTGTGCCCTTTTATCAGTGTAACATCTAAGAACACGTAGACTTGCTGCACCCGGCTGGTAGGTGTCTATGAGAGAGCTCAGTTGAGGTGTAGTGAAGGAACTAACCCCTCAGCCACACACCAACAACTCTTCCTGCAGCAGGAAACAGACTGCAGAGAATGGAGAGGAGATGTACAGAGATGTTTGTCTGTTACATCCCTGACAGGCCTTTGTTACTCTGTGTGTATTGTATTGTCTTTTCTGGCCAAAATTCCAAGCTGTGTAGCAGAAGTGAAGCCCAAACCACTCAACAGAGCATTCAGGGTGTCTGTTTACAAGGTTTCAGCCCATCTGTAAACTCAGAATTGCATTTCTGCCTCACAATAGTATCTACAAGTAGAAGTGTTTGCACATGTTGCACATGCTCATCCATGTTTGTTTTATTTTTCAACAAAACGTGTTTAGGATATCCTGTAAGGATCTGAAGAGCATGCTGAGCCAGGTCAACTACAGGGTGCCCAACATGAGGTTCCTCCGAGAGAAACTTCCGGTAACCTCTTGCTGCTTACTTTCCTTATCACAAGCCTCCTTCCCACTCCATCTCCCCGTCAACTTCCCTTTCACTATGATGTTGTTTGAGGTTAAAGATTTATGATTTGTCGTTAACTGTCATTTCACTTTTCTCTGCTTGTTTTATAGGACTCGGAGTTGAGGAATGGAGACGTGTCCTTCAGCCAGTTTGCCCAGCTTTATCGTAGTCTTATGTTTGATGCCCAGAAAAACGTAAGTGCAGTCTTTTTATGTATCCACAGATAGTCTCTGTGCTTTCATCCCCCTCGCACCCCATCTGATGCTCTGCCAAGGCTCACTTCATCCCCCATCTGTCCGTTCTCAAATGGCTGCAAGATCAATATGCACCAGTTAAAAACCCACCAAACCCCTGTGGTGGAGGCCATTAGGACACACAAACACACGCACAGATAAGAAGGCAGGCAAGCAGGGGTCAGATAAAATGGATGACCTCAGTGCCCTCCCCCCACCTCACAGGATGTCTACACTGAAAGTGCAGTGCTTTGATTAATTACTTTAAATATCCTTTTGTTTGTTTTTTTTTACTATCTTTCAGATGGAAATCCCATTTCTACAAAGGTAGATATACACAGGGCACACACACACAGTGAGTTTTTCTGTTGCATCACAGTTGTTCACTGAAATTAACCATTACTTTCTCTGTCAGGTTCATTGATAGACCAGAACAGAAGATTTCCCTAGAGGACTTCAAGAGCTTCCTCTTGGAGTCTCAAAAGGTAATCTCTCGGTTGTTGGAAATTTACATATTTTATTGCAGATTTATTTTGTTTTCATGCTCAAATGCATGTGTTTGTTTGTGATTCCAGGAAATGTGGGCCACAGATAACAACAAAGTCCAGGAGTTTATGTTCGGCTACCTGAAAGACCCCCTGAGGGAAGTGGAGCAGCCTTATTTCCAGCAAGATGAGGTATGCACACCTCGCTGCCTCTTGCACTTTCTTTTCCCCCTTTTCTCACTTTTTTCTCTTTTCTGGGTATTTTATCAGTAACGGAAAAAACATAATATGTTTTCATAAGTTATGTTTTCCGATGGCCCCCCTGTGTTGTTGGTGTGGGAGGGAGATGCTCAGAAATTGACATGACTGGCCATGATCTTGGCCCTGAAGCACCTCCTCCTACACAGATAGAAAAGGTTGACTATGGTGCAGCATGACAGTTCTGCAGAAAGCGAAGGATGCTTTTTGTGGTCACCATGAAGTCATGAATAGAAGAGGAAAGTGGTACAAGCCAGCCTGCAGGAGTTGTTACTGTCTCTTCGTGCCAGTGGTTGTTAGGTCACTGGTGCACAGGAACCAGTGTCCATGTGCAAAGGAAAGCACAAGAACATTAAAAAATACACATTTTATTATAATTATTATCACTCCATAGAAATTATTATTGTTAACCTGTACTGGGAAGTGTGATGTGTACAAATCCTATTGTAATGTACTGCTTTTTGTTTGCTGATTAACACCCAAGTTGAATCTAAGAGTCTGGACTCTGGTCTTACACTTTGTGTTTAGTCTAATGTGCTCACAATGTTCACGCAAAGATTGCAGCGTTGAAGACATTTTAAACCTTACAGTTACTTTTCCCATTTCATTTTTTCCTAAAGATTTTCATTATTTATTCACATTGGCAGTTGTGCATGGTCGGTAACTTTACAGTATTTCTCAGATAGTGGATTCACTTTAAAAGTATTCCTATTATTTTGACATGACACATTCAGCTTAGACATCATAGTTTTACCTACTTACTTTTGACATACTGAGAACACTAACTTGTACTGTTCCTACTTGTTAACATGTGTGCAAGTTGGCTCCAGTGCAGTTTAGAAATGGTTTGCATTCAGTGTTATTAAGCACATGCAAGTGTACTGGGAGAATTTACATTTGCAAGGTGTACTGCAACAAGACAGATGGGCTAATGCAGTGAAATGTTTAGGTTTTGTATTTTTAATTAATTTAATTTTTTACATTTTGGTGGAAACACAAACTCAACGGTTCTTGCAGTCCAAAGGCTGGATTAGATTTTGGCAGTTTGCCTCTCCATGGGGGCTCCAGAGCGTGCCCGTGCATACAAACAGGTGTTGAGCCACTTGTTAAATGACTTAAGCAATGATGCTCTGATTCCTGAGTCTTTAGCGCAGATGTTTTTAAGGGTTTGATTATTATGATTTTAGTGTCACATCGGTATATTGCTGTAAGTTAGGGATAGTCTCGAGAGTGAAATCTATGGTCTATAATTCTTCATAGTTTTCACTGCTCCTTTTTCTCTCCTGTGTAGTTCCTCACATACCTGTTCTCCAAAGAGAACACCATCTGGGATTCCTCCCTGGACCAAGTGTGTCCTGAGAATATGAACAACCCCCTGTCTCATTACTGGATCTCCTCTTCACACAACACGTAAGCACGAAGTCTATTTATGCATGTATTTAGTTCGCCAGCTGTAATTAGGCCCTGGGAATGCTGAAATTCTTGAAACCTCTGCCCAAAAGGGGGCTTTTGAACTGGCTTCACACATCAGATAAAAGTGTATTACTTAACAATCTCTTTCCCGAATGAGATCCAGGCGTTTATTTTGCAGGAAAATGTATTTTTCCTCCCATTGAAAAGTGTGTGAAAGGCAGTGCAAGTACTTCTGTACTAGATGTGAAACAATACTCATTGGCGCAGCGGAATGAAAATTTCCCATGTTGGCTTTGATTAGGCTTGAATTGATTGACTGAATGAGTAAGAAGTATTTATCCGGTCAACAGAAGAGAACGAGCCCTTTTGATATGGCTGTATCAATTTATTTATGCAATCGCAGTCCTTGACATGTTAATCCTTTGAGAGCCTGTTTGGATGTGTGTTTTGTGTGCATACTTGACATTGCCTGCTTATTTTTAGCTACCTGACAGGAGACCAGTTTTCCAGTGAATCGTCCTTGGAGGCGTACGCTCGCTGTCTGAGGATGGGCTGCCGCTGTATTGAATGTAGGTAAACGTACACACGCATTGCAAGGTGTAGAGTTTACCCACAAGCTGTAAATCACCACTGCTTGACTTTAAACCATCTAATTAACTCTTACCCCACTTCTTATCTCTCACAGCTCTACTTTTAACCCCAGCCATAACACCCTAACCCACGTGCTTACACAGTAAACAGTCCCTGGTATTGCTTTTACAGCTAACCCTTGTCAAGCAGGTTTCTATGAATAAGACTCGTTTGTAGTTGGTTGAAAATGGCGCTTTAGCTCAAATCAAATTAACAAACTTGTGGAAGGAAACTTATGTGTCTTCAAGCATAAAGATCCTACAATTTTTTCTGTCACTCACACACATGTATATTTATTTATTTTTTCCTATGGGAGATGAAATGATGTTGCATACATGTGTCTATGTGTTTATTTTCAGTGGACTGCTGGGATGGCCCTGATGGAATGCCAGTCATTTACCATGGGCACACCCTCACAACCAAAATCAAGTTTTGTGATGTCTTGACCACCATCAAAGAGCATGCCTTCGTCACATCTGAGTGAGTCTGCATGACATCACGCCATTCTTATTTTATGATCGTCAGTGGTGCTGTGATGATTAACAGGATAAGAGATGGCAAAGATGAAGAGGTGGCAGACACACAATAATGTAGAAACAATGTGGGCAGGCTGCAGTGACATCACTGTGAGCAAATACAATTAAGTCACACCAGGGCAAAGGTACAGAAGGAATTTCTGTGAAGTTGCCACTCCTCTGAGTTTTGATCTGTGGTCCCTTGTACAGCTATCCCATCATCCTGTCCATCGAGGACCACTGTAGTATTGTGCAGCAGAGGAATATGGCCACTTCCTTTAAGAAGGTGTTTGGAGACATGTTGCTAACCAAGGCAGTGGATATTGCAGCGGATGGGCTGCCCTCCCCCAATCAGCTCAAGAGGAAGATCCTCATCAAGGTCAGGGCCACCTGGCGTCATGAGAAATCATTTGATCTATTGTGGAGGGAAAATGATTAGTAATCTTCCTCTGTCCATCTGTTGTGCTCCCCTTATCTGGTGCAGCATAAGAAGCTTGCAGAAGGCAGTGCCTATGAGGAGGTGTCCACCTCCACTCCCTACTCAGAGAATGATATCAGCAACTCCATTAAAAATGGCATCCTGTACCTGGAAGATCCCATTAACCATGTAAGCATTTTCACAGTGTATAAATGGTTTCTGGATCCTGCATGAGAAAGAATCTTTAGGCAGAAATGGCTGGCAAAGAAAAACTAGCTTCTATACCAGATATGTTTTATGTGTTGTTTATTTTTCATGTTTTTACTGATAAAGTTAAGACAAATTATGTTGCAGTCTACCACTATCATCTGTTACACATTCATTTTTATAACTCAGTCATGCTTTATTAACATTTTTTCTTAGGTTACTGAGTTCTCATTTGTGTCGACTTGGACCACTTTGCAGTGTAACATATGGATCTTCTAAATATTTGATCTAGCCATTTGAACTAACCATCCTTCTCCCTTCTCTCCCTCCATCCCAGGAGTGGTACCCTCATTTTTTTGTCCTGACCAGCAATAAGATTTACTACTCAGAAGAGACCTCCAGTAACCCGGGTAACGATGATGAGGAGGAGCACAAAGAGGTTAGTAGGTCTGATCTGCTGCTGTACAGAGGTGATTTTAAACTTGCTCGTAATTTGATGCAGTTTGCAATCTTAATATTTAGAGGTCTGTGAGAGTATCTTGCTTAGAAAGAAAGTATGTGGGTATACCTAAAGTTAACACTTCTTGAATCTTCCCAGGTGTCCAATGGTATGGACCAGCACGTGACAGAGAAATGGTTCCACGGAAAGCTTGGTGCTGGGCGGGATGGGCGGCAGATAGCTGAGAGGCTGCTGTCTGAGTACTGCTTGGAGACTGGAGCTCCTGATGGCTCCTTCCTGGTCCGGGAGAGTGAGACTTTTGTGGGAGACTATACTCTGTCTTTCTGGTAGAGTACACACACTTTTGTATTCAGAATATCTGCACATTTTCTTTTTATTAAATTTACACAGACTTCAACTTTTTTTTTTTAGGAGTACAGGGCTGTACAAGAAAATTTAAGGGAAATGACTAAGTATAGGAAATTGTATCCTGTATGTAGGAAACTAGTGCGTCACTAAAATAATGCCCTGTTTTTTATACGTTTATTCATGAAAAAGGCAGATTGACACACTGGTAGATCAGTCAATGATCTTGGTTGTCACGGTATGAAAGTGTGATTGGAAATCATCTGTCTGATGATGTATAAGCTCTTCGTGAGAGAAGGTCAGGGCAGATCAATCAGTGAATGTTATTTACATGCGAGGTATGGGAACAATGTACAGATGGTATCACAAGGCAGTTTGCTAAAGATTAACAAGGGGGATGATCTTCAAGATTCCATGTGTTCTTAACCTGTAAACAAACTGGATGAAACTGCTTGAGTTTTTTTTAAAACATCTTATCTTTCACATTCTCTCTCTCCATCCCTCCCATCTCTGCAACAGGCGTTCGGGCCGGGTGCAGCACTGTCGTATCCACTCTCGTCAGGAGGCAGGGAGCCCCAAGTTCTACCTGACTGACAACCTGGTATTTGACACACTCTTTGCCCTGATTACCCACTACCAGCAGGTGGCGCTGCGCTGTAACGAATTTGAGATGAAACTGACTGAGCCGGTACCTCAGACCAATGCTCACGAGAGCAAAGAGTGAGTATACATATGCATTTTCACAGATTACAAAAGAAGTGCTGAGTTTATTATGTGATGCACTTCATATTTTTATTTTGTTTGTCTCAGGTGGTACCACGCCAACCTCTCCAGGAGCCATGCAGAGAACATGTTGATGAGGGTTCCTCGTGATGGGGCTTTTCTAGTTCGGAAGAGGGCAGAGCCCAACTCCTTTGCCATTTCATTCAGGTAACTTAGTTGCCAGTTTATATCCTAGGTCATCAGCAAATTGAGTGTAGAGGAGCACAAATGCCTTGGAAAACTGTACCTTGGATCACAGTTATTTAGCAGAGCTATCTCTGTGATTTCTTCACAGGGCCGAGGGTAAAATAAAGCATTGTCGTGTGCAGCAGGAGGGTCAGACTGTGGTGCTGGGCACCTCAGAGTTTGACAGCCTTGTAGATCTCATCAGCTACTATGAGAAACACCCTCTGTACCGTAAAATGAAACTACGCTATCCCATCAATGAGGACACACTGGAGAAGATAGGCACTGCTGTGAGTACCACATTATACAGTCTAAATCGCATTTACTAGATAGTAATTAAAAGGAAATGTCTGTGTTAGTGAAAAATGCTGTACTGTTTCATGCTATCACCTAAAGAAAAATTAACTCCTATTGTTTTGCCCAATAGGAGCCAGACTACGGGTCACTGTATGAGGGTAGGAATCCAGGCTTTTACGTGGAGGCTAATCAAATGCCAACATTCAAGGTAAGAGTGCAGCATGGAGAAATTCACAGGTAGCTGAGATCCACACCATCAACACTTGGACATGTAAACGTGACATAACTTTGTGTGCTGTCTTTCAGTGCACGGTGAGAGCCATGTATGAGTATAAAGCCCAGAGAGACGATGAGCTCTCCTTCACTAAGAATGCTATCATCTCTAATGTGGAAAAACAGGAAGGAGGATGGTAAGTGAGTGGCATCAGATCCATTCAGGAAGTAGCTCTTAATTATTGATTTAGATTGAGAATACTTGTTTAGCATGAGAGTGCATGACACATGGATCAGTAGGAGTCTATAATTATCTTTATCAGTGTTTGCATCATTTTCTAAATTTGAAACTAAATATTTACAAACCACATCCCTTGTCTCTTTACCCCTCCCACCTCCTCTTCTTTCAGGTGGAAGGGTGACTGTGGAGGAAAGAAGCAGCTGTGGTTTCCGGCAAACTACGTAGAGGAGATCAGTCCGTCAGCAGCCGAGCCTGACAGAACTGTGAGGATCAAACCCAGAAAATGAGCGGCTTACACAAACACATTTTTTTATTTAAAGTGAAATGAGTACACCTGCTGCTTATGTGTTTATTCACTAAGATACATATGTGCTGTGGATTCTAACTTCATAAAGGTTGAAACCTATTTAGTAAACTTTCTTTTTTTTTTTGCCAAGCAGGAGATGACAGAAAATAGCCCTCTGGGAGATCTGCTGAGAGGAAGTGTTGATGTGTCTGCCTGTCAAATTGGTAGGTGACACCCTCACTTCCTGTAGCAAGTCACCTTTCTTGAGGGCAGTAAACCCCTCCTAACTGCTTTTTTTAATTGTAGAAGGGCAGGGTCATCACTTTATTTATCAATTAATTGTTATTTTTCTTCGTTATCAGCCTCTTTGTTTAATAACTCTTCTCTGTTTGATTTTATTATTACTGTTGCTTTTCTTGCTGCTCTGTATTTGATATGTTATTGACATCCTGCTGTTTAGTCAATACACAACCATTAGTGCTGGCACATGCTGCCTTGCTTTTTTTTTAACCTGAGTCCGTTTGTGCATCTGGTTGGCTCGTTGGCTCCATCTAGTGGTAGTGTGAAAGATGAAGCTATTTTCTGGAACACGTTTTTTTGAAAGGCTTCTCCTGTATGACCACTGACAGAGTGGACACTGGGCCTCATTCACAAACAGTGTGCACAAACAAATCTGTTTGTGACATGTGTGTACAAAAATCTGTGATTCATCAATGTTTTCTTACCTGAATTTGTTTGTATTCTATGAACAAATTTAGAGCAGCATCAGACCATGCGTACGAACAAATGATGAAAGCCAGGCCTTCTTTAAACTTATTACTACTACTACTAATAATAATATTGTTGCTGATTCTTTCTGTTCATTTAATTTTCCAAATCATCATAAGCTAAAAGAAAATACATAATGTTAAGATATTAAATTACATGTAAAGATTAAAAAATACTAACAGAAAAGGTGAAGGTTTTAATATTGTTTTTAAATATATTCTAAAAGGGATTATCTGGTTTTATCTAATTTTAACGTTCTTTAAAAATGTCTCCCGTCCTTGCTGGATGTTATCACTTACAATCACATTTTTTGTCACTGCCTCACGGATCCTGGATGATTTAGCTAGTTTTCAATCATTGCCGTGGGTTTTGCATCTTGGGTTCATCTCAGATGCTCGTTGTCCACCGTGTTTTCTTCATTTGCTTCTGGTCTGTTAGTCTAGCACCTCCGTTATTTCAGCTTCAGCTTTGTAATATATATATTTTTTTTTTAACCATCGTTACTCCCATGGAAACCTTTCGGAAAGGTACGGCTTTTCTGGCTTCCTCCTTGAAAACTCTTGTTTCAGCTTCTTCAGTGACATTTTCTCCTGCTTCTTTGCCTTAGCTCTTCATTCTTTGTGAAAATAGTAAAAAGAAACCCTGTTCATACTATTCATTCCTGTTTTCCTTTTTCTAACCTTCTTCTTCATTTTCTCTTCAGTTGTTCGTCCTGAAGGGAAGGGCAGCAGGCCTCACGTTTTCTCCCTGGTGCCGACTACCTCTATGCGGGCTGGGCCAGTGCTGGACATCGCTGCAAACACTCAAGAAGAGCTCAAGGAATGGGTGCTCAAGATCCGTGAGGTCACCATGACCTCAGAGGCCAAGGTAAATATACAAATATAATATTCTTCACAGGAAATGCACTCACACCACTCTCACATTGTGGATTTAAATTGAGAAGCGATGTGCGTCACCGTTGGTACTGCTATATTTACACTTGTGCCATCTCTGTGGCCAGCTGGAGGAGGGGAAGATGATGGAAAGGAGGAAGAAGATTGCACTGGAATTATCTGACTTGGTCATCTACTGTAGGCCTGTGCCATTTGATGAAGAAAGTAAGAACTACATGCACTCACTGGACTGCAGACATAATAAAAAGGAGAACACAAATGCAGATAGGTTACATCTCTCTTTTGTCTGTGCCTCTTTTAGAGATTGGCACAGAGCGAGCCTGTTTCCGGGACATGTCATCCTTCCCTGAAACCAAGGCAGAGAAATACGTCAACAAAATCAAGGGGAAGAAGTTCCTGCAGTACAATCGACTGCAGCTGTCCAGGATCTACCCCAGAGGCCAGAGACTAGACTCTTCTAACTATGACCCGCTCCCCATGTGGCTCTGCGGATCTCAGCTGGTAGCACTTAACTTCCAAACAGGAGGTATCTTCTCTTCCCTTTTCAGAGCAAAGCTGCAAGACAGACCACATTTCATTTGCTTACATGCTCTTTACATTTTTTGTCCATTCTTTCTTCTTTCTCTTCCCATGTGCAGACAAGCCCATGCAGATGAACCAGGCCCTGTTCATGCTGAACGGAAGAAGTGGCTACGTCCTTCAGCCGCCCATCATGAGGGACGACAACTTTGATCCCTTTGACAGACAAACACTACGGGGCGTAGAGCAAATCAGTCTAGAGATTGAGGTACAGTAGATTGAGGACTGGATTCTCTGCTCTCAGGTGTGATGCAGTTGTGCAGAGATGAGTCTGCCCTGGTCTAGGAGAGATGAAGCAGGCGGTGGTTATGGAGACAGACAGGTGAAAGTGACAGGTGGTGTTCTGTAAACAGTGTGATTGTAGTTGCCTGTTGGAGCAGCAGCAGTGATTGTAACACAGCTCAGAGAGGCAACTGAGATACTTTACAAAACTTTGATTGCTGCAATTTACACGTAAATATGGTCTCCTTTTTGTAATCATAAGTTGCAGATGTAATAATATTTTTAGATTTAAGGTAACTCACTTTAAAAGGATCATATATTATCTCTATGAATAAACATTCATAATCAAGCCAAGAAGCTCATTGTAATCATGTTTCTTCAGTGTCAGATTAACTCACTAACAGCTTCCATGGGTGCCATCGCTCATAGGTAATTTAGTCATGCTTTTAATCGTAAAATTTACAAAAATGTAAGCATATATAAAGGATGGGTTCAAGCTGTAGGTCAAAAACTTGAGGCAACACGTCCAAATGGCAGTTGAGCAGAAAAACAGATTATAAGATGTCATTGGTGGAGATGCATTTTGTGTGTGTTTGTATTAACATGTTGGGGGAAAAAAAACTGTAATCTGTTCTTTTCCTCTGAAGGTCTTGGGCGCCCGGCACCTGCCCAAGCATGGACGTGGCATCGTTTGCCCTCTGATTGAGATCGAGGTGTGTGGAGCAGAGTACGACAGTGCCAAGCAAAAAACAGACTCAGAAGGTGAGCGCTGCTCTTATTTAAACATGAGTTCCTCTGCCAGTAAAGGCAGGCTCTGCCAAAACTGGAAAAAAAAGCAGTTGCTGTTTACTGGATATATTTTCCTCATGTAATTTCCTGTCTGGTCTTAGAAAAACAGGAAGTTATACAAACAACTGTGCCATGTGTGGGAATACAAAGGGAAAACATTGAAACTCGCACAGCTCTCATCAGGTTTTATTCACAGAAGAAATGCTGTAGAAAAGATTGTTTTGATATTGTCTGCCACATACTTTGATGTGGATACTGGGAAATTTTACAGTAACCTTTTCTATACGCTTTTAAATTCTCCCATTAATGTCCCCATTCAGTGAGTGAGGACAGTCAATTATTTCTAATTCTTTTAAATTTCTAAAATTTGTACTAATTCTAACCTATAACTAGCATTGTTTTTTTTTTTGTTTTTTTTAATATAGCTGAAAAGCAGTATACTTCTGTAGTATATTCTAATTATATTTCTTTTTCTGTATTGGTTGTGTAATTTTTTAAAATATCAGTCATTTTATCAGTAAAGTTTATCATCCCTTTAATATGGGCACATAACTAGGTCATCAGATAACTTGTGGTTTCTGCTGCTTTAGATAGCAGATTCTGATGTAAACCCAGCTCATATTTATCCTTCATATAACATAAACTCTAAATTTTTTACACACTTCGTATTTCCTTCTGCTGTCTTTAATTTTTCACCGTGGCCATCTCCTCTGCTCTCTGGTTCTTCTACAGAAAAGGCAATGAGCCAAGGAAAAATAATTTTCTGTTAATGACTTTGACATACTTTTTTTTTCTTTTTTTTTTTTCCCCGGAAAGGGTTTTATTTCTATGTAACATAGTGGTACAACCTTTATCTAGTAGCTAATTACAGTATTTTTTACACTGTTGTTACCAGGGGACTGTACTGTGATCACAGAAATGTGAGACAATGAGGGATACATGTTTTACATTTTCCATATTTTTTGTTGTATTTATGGGTTTTTTTTTCTCTCTCTTCTGTAGCTGATAATGGCCTGAATCCCACTTGGCCACGAAAGTCATTCCAGTTCACAGTGGGCAACTCTGCTTTTGCCTTTCTGCGTTTTGTGGTGTACGAGATCGACATGTTCAACGACCAAAACTTCCTTTCTCAGGCCACGTTCCCCATTCATGGCCTAAAGACAGGTAAGTGTTCAAAATGTGTTGTCTGGAAATAGTTTTCAAATCTTTTGTTGCTGTCCAAATGGAGGCGTCTCGGGATCTTGTTCACGAGTGAGGGGAGACTGGAGCAGGAGATTCTGTTCTGGTGAAGAGGGAGCTGAGTGTTAAACCGAATCTGTCAGTTTTACCGGACGATCTGCGTTCCTCCCCTCACCTATGGTCATGAGTTCTGCTGTTTTCTGCCGTTTGTATCTCGTAGATACAAACAGCAGAAATGTGCTTCCTCTGAAGGGGGCTGACATCTCCCATAGAGATAAGGAACTTGGTCATTCGGGAGGGGCTCAGAGTAGAGCTGCTGCTCTCACACATTTAAAGGAGCCTGGTGAGGATATCTGACTCGGTGAGGTGTTCTGGGCATTTGGAGGAGGCTCAGACCTAAGACATGCTGGACATGGTTTGGGAACGCCTCAGTGTCTCCCCGGAAGAGCTGGAGGAGGTGGTCTGGGCTTCTCTGCTTAGACTGCCTCCCCATGTGGCAGAAAATGGATGAATGGATCTTTTTTTTTTTTTTACAGACCACTAATAAAAAGCTTTTTGCTTCTGTCTTTGTAGGTTACCGGTCAGTACCTCTGAAGAACAGCTACAATGAGGATCTGGAGTTGGCTTCTCTGTTGGTCCACATGGACATAACCAGAGGCAGGGTGAGCTCCATAATATTTGTTCTGTCAACAAACAATTCAAAAACACACAGAGACAACCTGAAGAAGCCCAAGCAGACATATTGCTGACATATTAGTAATGAGTGCAGTGACCTGTGGAAATCCACAACTTGATGTTTTTACACTTTTTTTTATGGAAGAACAAATAACCAAGTGAGATTTACACAGATTTCATTAACTTTGCAAAGAGCTAAGCGTACTCTTTAACCCTGTTTCATGACTTTATGTAAAGCTAGGTAAACCAGCATGTAGCTGTAGCTGTACAGTTACTGAACAAACATGAGAGTGCTGTTACTTTTTGCATCTAACCTAGATTTTAATTTCCATCGTGTTGAGCCTGTATGTTAATAACTGCCATAGGAGACCCTCCTTTTTTTTTTTTTTTTTTTTTTTTTTTATTTTTTTTTTGATCTTT
>VUQS01074672.1:14377-25875 GCA_015108495.1 Heterochromis multidens | reverse complement strand
AGTAAACTTAATATTAACATTTGTTTTCCAGGCGCGGGTGTTGGCCACCATCGGTGTGACACGCGGACTCGGTGACCACGACCTCAAAGTTCATGACTCCAACATCTACATCAAGCCGTTCCTCTCCTGTTGCCCTGAGGTAAAGATTGACCTGTTGACACACCAACAGAGCTAAAGTGTGGGTCCATAGTGATTATTGACTTTTTTGGCCCATAATTGGGTACGTTCAAATAAATGTTGTGGAAAATAAATGCTTTGCTGTTTTTTATGGCCAGAAATGATTATCACAGTTATTTGTGATCAATATCGAGATCATGATTATTCATAGATTTTTTTATTTATTTATTTATTTATTTTTGACAAAAACGTTTTTATTGCACTGTCCTATAAACATAACACTGCTTTCACATCCATGTTGTGCTAATGTACAAATCTTTGCATCAGTGTAAAATTGGTCCTCCTTATTCACCTGAATTCAGTGGATCTCACAGAAGAAGAAAAAAATCGGACCAAAACTTAACACAGAATTAAATCAACGGAGCACTTCTTTCATTTTTACGTTTTGCTACATTCCTGTTCATTAATCTTTCATTAAGCAGACAAATAAGGTGTTTATTCAAGTGGATCTCTTAGAAGCAAAATATAAAGCCTTTCTCTCCTTTCATTGTACCTGCATGATGAGTGTGAATAAAACTTGAAGCAAAGTACTCGACAGCTGTGAGAACCTTCTCTATTTCCCCTGCAGTTTTTTGCATACAGGCAGGTATTGCCAGTTTGGAACAATAATTGCGTGAGGGGATAACATATCTTTTGGCCAGTGTGTTGATCATTATCCTGAGCATTCGCTACTCACCATATCTGGTGCATGCTTATTTTTGGCCAAATGAAATTTGACTGCGTTGGTGGTTTCAGTGCATCTTTGTGAGCTGGATGGATACACTGACGCACCGCACAGGCTCGCTTTTATGGATGTCTGAGTGGACGTTGGATGTGTCACGTTAGCAGCCGTTGCATTGTTTTTCTTGTCCTTCATGCATTAATTATAGTTCCGTCTGCAGTGTGTTTTCAGGCGGCTGAATAACTCAGTTGTGTTGCTTTGTGGTGCAGACACAAGTCTGCAACACTCTTTGATTATGATTTGTTCTTGGTTAACGTCACCTGCACTAAATCCAAAGTATTTCCAAACGACGGATGATGATCCACTTCGGGACAAGCTTTTCACCTTCTGCTGTGCCAGACATTAGATTTTTGTTTCAGCTGTTGTATATCTGTCTTTTAACATAGTGTTACTACATCCAGGAAACTTCACACTGCACGGTGCAGGAAAAAGCTGTGATTGGCTCATCCAGGCACGTCGTCAGAGCTGATTTAGGGAGCGCTTGATTTGCTTTTGCTTTGCGTTTCAGTATCATTCAATCATGTTCATTTAATTGTGGGAAGCCAAAATTGTGATTGAAATTAAAATTCAGTTAACTGTGCAGCCCTAGCAGTTTTTATACATTGCTCTTCTAGGGTATATATACTGCTCAAAAAAATTTAAGGAACACTTTGAAAACTCATCAGATCTCAATGGGGGAACAAAAATCATGCTGGATATCTATACTGATGTGGACTGGGTAATGTGTCGGGAACAAAAGGATGCCACATCGTGAATTACCCAGCAACATGTAAGGGTAAAATAAAGAATAATCAATATTGCACTTCTTTACATCATTGATAACCTGTTCTTGAGTGTTTTTTGTATCCTTAGCTTGAATGTATGAAGATGGTGAACCAGCTTTTTAAAGTTGCTTTTTACACCCTCCTTCAAAACAAATCTGACACACAGCATGTGGCTCTTGAGTTTTCTTTTTTTTTTTTAATCCCAGGAGGTAATAAATACGGAAAGAACAAAAAGCAAAATCTACATCCTGTTCTGTAATTATATAAACTCTGCCTGCAGTCTTGGCAAATCAGCTGATCAGTGCCAGCCTACATCAACTGTTGGCTCAGCTGATACTCTTTTATGCATCCTCTAACAAATTTCATATAGTCCTGCATGGAGCGGCTGCTGTCTCTGCAAGCAACATTGCACCAAATCTCCTTCATTTCATTCTATTCAGACTTTTAGATGTAATTATTGCTATGTCAGTTGTCACTGGTCTGTCTGCCCTTTTGATTTTCCATGTATGTGCATGAAAGGCCCAGGAACAGTCATGCCACGAAATATAAGTTACTGCAGATGGAATAAGTTAGACAGTTGACTTAACCTACTTCTGCCTCGGTCATATCTGCACTACAGTCACTGGAGATGGCAATTTTCTGCTTCTCTGTCTGAAAAAGGTCCTTTGCTGCTGAAGAACTTGAGCTCACCTGTCTGGCTGTCTGGCGCTGGTTTCAAACTGCTTTCATCTCCTGATGCAGTTTGTCTTATAGAGTTTTGCATTTTTCCTCCCCGAGCGCTCTGCTTGATCTTTAATTCATTAATACCCGGGGTTCATACCAGGTTCACATGGAAGTCTTAACTCCTCTCAGCACTCAGAGCCTCTGTCTGGATCTCTCTCTCTCTCTTTTTCCTCTCACCAAAGCCTCTCAGGGGCTCGAGATGTTCTCTGTAAAGGAAAAAACTGCATTAAATTCATTAAGTTATAGAAGCGTCAAGTATCGTTTTGTGTAAAGGGTTGGGCCGAATAGATTTCATTAACTTATCTGTCTTAGTCATAGTAAGCCAGGATTAACTACAAGTAAAATTGCAGTTTTGTTTCACTGTTTTGTAATTAAATAAATGTGTAAAAGCCAATTAGCAAAACTGGAATGGAAAAACGTATAATAAGCAAAATTTAAAAAAAAATAACTGCATCTCTTATTTATTAACGGATGTCTGATGGAAATTAATGGCTTACTCTGACTCATTTCCTGTTTTGTTTTTTTTTTCTTCTTCTTTTTTTTTCCCCTGTTGATGAATACATAAATGACTCTAGAAAATAGTTGAATATTTTCTGCACTTTAAAGCCGTAGTGATGAGATCCAGCAGTGCCGTTTCTTCTTCTATTCTTTTTTATGCTTTTCATGTCAATTTGAAATGAGTAGTGAATAAGGCAGGAGGGTGAAGCAATCCTGTGTTTCAGTGGTGAACACAAGAGCAAAGTAATAACAGAGGTTGATGTGTGCAGTCACAACAGGCAGTCGAATCAAAATACTGGGTACTGTAAGTTTCTGTATAATACTTAGAATAATGCATGCATACACTGTCATTAGCAAAGTCATAAATTGCTTCACAGAAAGAAAGGAAATCAAAAAGAACCACTTTTTTTTTATCAAAGAAACAAAGGATGATAAAACGCAGCTACATATCAAAAATTAATAAAAGCCTTCTGATAAAAGAATCTTTTAAGTAAAGACTTAAGATGGTGCCAGATGATGCAAACCTCGTCACTTTATCTCACTAGTCGACACCTAGGGATAACCACCATTCATGGATCAAAGAGCGCACCTGAGTCACATGAAGAAGTTATTGGTCTTGATGCGATTTGGAACGGGGCCATTTATGGCTAACTGATAAGCAGAGTATTAAAATTAATGTGAAAAATAATACTTGGCCAGTTTGATTTGGCAAGTAGTAATATGTTCAGAATTTGAAAAGTATGAATGTAAAAGATATAGAGCACTTTCCTTAAAACCACTTTTCTGCACAGTGCAGGAGAATGGGATGATTGTATAAAACCTGTGGTTTGTCATGCAGGTGAAGGTGTATAATCTGACGCATTATGAGCATGGAGCTGACGATGTGCTCGTGATGGGAACTGATGGCCTCTGGGATGTCCTCTCCAACCAGGAAGTGGCTGAAGCAGTCACCACCTTTCTAGCTAACTGTGATCCTGATGACTTGCACAGGTGGAAACTTTGCTTTGTTTTATTTCCTTTGTCTTATTATTCAATTTTTGCTATAGATGAGGACAGAATTATTAGCCCCCCTATGAAAATTTCATTTTTTAAGTATTTCTTGAGTGCTGTTAAACAGAGCAAGGATTTTGGATGCTTACATTATTTTTTTCTGCTCACGGAAACAAAATTATTTCACAAAAACCAAATCTACCAGGGTCAAAATTATTAGCTCCCACTGATGGTAATAGTCAGTTGTGTATCCTTTTTGCTGGATAACGGCCTGCAATAGTTTGTTGTAGTTTTCAACATGTCTCTCACACGTCTCCTGAGCCGTCCCAGCTCATTCTTCTTTGGTGAATCTCTCAAGCTCCTCTAGATTTGATGGTCTTCTGGCATGGACCTTGGTCTTCAGTTCACCCCACAGATTTTCAATGGGATTCAATTCAGGGCTTTGTGCAGGCCAGTCAATGAAGTTCACTTTGGTCTTCTGGAGGTAGTTCTTCACCAGGAGTGTGATGCATGTTTTGGGTCGTTGTCGTGTTGGAAGACAAAGTGACAACCCAGATCCAGTTTTGCTGCTGACTGCTTGAGGTTTTCTTTCAAAACCTTCACACATTCTTCTTTCTTCATGATTCCTTCCACCTTGACAAGATTCCCAGTTTCAGATGCACTGAAGCATCCCCACAGCATAATACTCCCACCACCGTGTTTCACTATGGGGACGGTGTTCTTTGGGTTGTATGCCTCTCCTTTCTTTCTCCAAACATAAGCAGCGTCTCTGTGGACAAAGAGCTCTAATTTCATATGACCAAAGGACGCACTTTGTGTGCATAATCTTTCTCCAGGTTGTCCTTAGCATACTTCACTTCTGCAGAAGAGACACCTTCAAGCCAGATTGGAGTTTTTCTTGGTCTGCAACCTCGCAGTCCATTCCTGTCCATGGTTCTAGTGATTGTCTTCTTTGAGACTACAATTCTCGACTTGGCTAAGTCATTCACGAGTGTCTTGGCAGTTGTTCTGGGGTCTTTAGACACATCTCTCACTACTTTTGTTTCCAGAGTCTTTGAAGTCTTTCACTTCCTACCTCTGCCAGGCTTGTTCTGTACTGTGTGGCTCTCTTTGAATTTCTTGATGATACTTCTCACTCCAGTTCTTGACACTTGGAAACGCTGTGATAACTTTGCATATCCATCTCCTGCTTTATGAGCATCAGCAATTCTTTTTCTCAAGTCTAAACTGATTTCTTTTGTTTTTGGCATGATTCTCAAGTGACAGCTCAAACCCTTGCTGAAGTGTATAAATTTGAAGATAACCCTCAGTTTTAACTTGATTTTATAAGCTTTGAGCATTACAAAGTTAAAGCACATCATTGCACAGCAGTGCTTTGTGCTATGGCTCAATAAATGGTCTGTTTTTCAGGAGGTTAATAATATTGACCCTGGTAATTTTTGTTTTTTCTGGAATAATTCTGCTATTATGTGCAAACAGAAATCATTTATGCTTTCTAAAAAAAAAAAACTAGTATGTTTAGAAATGCTATGTTGAAAATTCCTTGCTCTGTTAAAAAGGCACTTGAGGAAATTTTGACAAAAACTTTAAATTTCAAAGGGGCGTTAATAATTTTGTCTCCATCTGTATATTATTAAATAAGAACTTTGTAAATTGTGCCTCTGTGTTGCATATTTTATTTAGAATTACATCCTTGGTTTCAGCATCATCACACTGTTGGACTAAAAATTTTGGCACATCAGTGCAGAGGCGCTCAAGTATCCTGTTGCTACATAAAGACTACATAAAAAACTGCAAGACAACAGAAGTGTCAGAATACTAAAATCACAATAGAGCTCCAACAACTTCTGTATTTCAAGAGAGTGCTGTTAAATTTCTGCATGTTTTAGACAGTTTCAAATGAGCCACAGTTTATAACAATATCATAGCAAGGGCTTCATTGCTGTGTCTTCCATTGCTCAGGTACACAATGGCGGCACAGGATTTGGTGATGCGAGCACGTGGTGTTCTGAGAGACAGAGGCTGGAGGATCACCAATGAGCGTCTGGGCTCTGGAGACGACATCTCGGTCTTCATCATACCTCTCATGTACGGCAACCGCCAGCCCTGAGGAGCGTTACAGAGATGCTGGGGTTCAGTGATCAGAAGGGCCTGTAGACTCAGCAGGATTGATTAGTCCTGAACTCATCCCCTTTCAGTTTTCTTATTTATTTGCTTCCTTAGATGGAGGCAGAACATTCATTTGTTGGTGCTTCATTTCTCTACAGGAGTTCAGGATTGATCAGCTCAGGGGAACTACAGTCAGCATCGCCGTGATGGTTTATTAAGAGACTCCAAAGTCGTGAAAGCTTAAACGGTAGATAATTTTAACTGAAATCATGTTATGAATCAATGCTGTCAAAAAATAACTTGGCCTGGTAAAACTCAAATAAGCAAATGCTTTTCTGAAATGAAGAAAATCTTTCTCTCTCTTTCCCTCCCTCCTCTTACCTCTCTGGTTATGCTATACAATTCTGGGCTCCTCCTACTACTCCCCTCTCTTTATTTGGTCCTCCTTTCTTCTCTTGTAGGCTACTGTATATTTAACTTGTTTATAAAAAAGAAAAAAAAAAAGAATACCTCCTTCGTCTTGTGAAAATGGACCAAGCTGACAGGTCAGCTGCATTTTCCGTTTTGCCACAGTGTGGCTTTAAAGGACTCGATTACTGAAGAACTGTTTCAAGTTTGCCGAAGAAATTCAAGAAGCATTGATATGGGCACAGAACAAGAGGGATGTATATATACCTGAAGGTATCCACAGTGTAGAAGCAATGTTCCCCATTTAAGAAAAAGTCATTAGGGGATCTGAGCCTGTAAGGATCAAGAGTTCAGACAGAAGGTTTGATGTGGTTTATGAACAAACATAAACACAAGATCTGCACAGCAAAAAATAAATAAAAGTTCACTGTGACAAGTCATTTAATCCAATATCAAGTCTTCATGTTTCACTGAATGTTTTATGAAATTATTTTCTTTTAATTATGTTCTTAGATATTTGGCTTTTGTTATTTTGTTACTCATCTCTGTCCATTAAATATGAAGCTAAAACCATTACGTAGGTTAGCGTAAAGAAAGATGAACACTATCTTTGTCCAAGATTTGGGAAATTCTTTAAATGTGGGTCTGATGCCTGCGTTCAAATCAAATGCTGCAGTCACACATGGAAAACCAGTGGTTGGAGACCGTGGCATGGCCAAAATTATTGTGACCATGTGTAATGAATTTGGGATCTTGTAGCCTTTGAAATGGTTGCTTTGAAGACTGGGACCAGATCTGCAACCACTTGCAGTCAGTTGCTGTCTTCTTGAATTTGGTGCATCAAGATGGCGAGAAAACGCCAATAAGAAGGAAGTTGGCCTGCCATCAGTTTGAATGGTGTCAAGTTGGCAATTATATGCAATCTGTGATGATCGTAAATCTGTTGCCTCTGTTGCAAATCTGTTGCCATCGACATGCAGAGAAATTCACATTAACTACTTACATTCAGAATTCAGCCAGATTTGAAACAGACATTCAGAAATTCCTCCACAAATATTCACACAGTTGCTGCAGGACAGCGATGTAATTGCAAAATAACATAGGGCCTCAGCAACTTTGCTTTTATATAGGAATATAACCAAAACACAATCAGTTGGCAACCAGTTCGGTTAAGTCCCCTATTGCAAAAAGACACACTGCAAACAAGTTGCACTCATTGGCGCAGACTGACTCTGAGATTGATTGCAAAGTATTGGCAGTGCCCCTGCTTTTATAAATTAGACAGCAAATATTTGCAAATCTTCACCAATCTACCTGAGAGAGATTGTAATTAGACTGCGAATGTTTGGAGACAAGTTTACCTCCCACCAGGCGACCTATGCAATCACCCTGTGATTGAAAGTCACAGCACGATTGCACAGTCACAGCACTTAACCTCTGAGTGACCGATTGGTTGCCGAATATGAAAAAATTTAATGCAATCACCAGGCGGGGAACCACCAAAGAACCCTCCCCTAGTTGCAATGAGGTTTCCATCCTATTTTTACTCTAGCGTGACTGAGCCATAAGTCATAAATAGTGTCCATCTATATAATAATTTTAAAATCCTTTAAAATTGGGATTTGATGTAATTCTCTTAAAGTTATAAAAAAACATGAGATTAAATGACTTGTACACCAGTGCAGCTGCACTTTAGGCCAACCCATATAACTCACGGAAGATCCATGGAAGGATGATGAAGCAAATATTCCCTGCAGCAGGGAGGATTAAATATAATTGATAACTGTAGTTTAAAAAAAAAACTCATGAAAATACAATCAAGGTTGAGTCTGAAAGCTTTGTTTTGCTTTTACATGTTTTGCATGTTTCTTGCTTTAGGTGCTTCATCAAAATACAGATGATGATGCCTTCAGGGGGACAGGTTTGGGGAGAATGTGGTACCATGAGCGGATGTAGTGAATTACTGTGTGTCAGTGCATGCAGTAGCATAATGTAGGCCTGGGATTATGAGCAATGGTGCAATGGTTTGAACTGCTGTTTGATTTATATGGACTGAATTTGTATTTATGTAATGTATCAAAGAACTGGTGATAATGTTATTTGTTAATGTGCAAAGATCATGCATATATTTATAAGGCTAATTTTTTCCTCTGAGAGTTCTTGGTATTTCAAACATTTGGCATAAGATCCAAAGAATGAGAATCGCCACGAAGGAAGGGAACGAAATGAAACGATACCAATGGCTATACATGAAACCAAATCATGTGCTGTTTTTTTCCACGTTTTTTCATTTTGAGTTTATTCAAGGGACTTTAGATAGAAGTGGACATGAGGGAGTTGCAGATGATAAGTACTTTGCACTTCAGATAATCAAAAAACTTGCTTGTTTCTGCTACTGAAAGGGAAAAAAAATTGCCAAGCAGAGTTAAGTCAAAATTTCAAGTTCAATTATTATCTCAAAATTTTGAGTTGCGTATCTCAAAATGTCAACTTAAAAGTATACCTAACTTGAAATTTGGAGTTATTAAGTTGAAAGTTTGACATACTAACCTGAAATTTTGACTTACGGATGGCAAAAAAAAAAAAAAATCAGTTGCGGAAACAAACTTCCATAAGCTTCATTTCAAGCTGTGGAGGGGGGAAAAAAGCAAACATGCATGTTTTAGCAGAAGACTTTTAAAAATAAATGTCATCTTACATAATTAATTTACCTCCTATATAGTTGGTGTGTAAGGTTTTGGAATTAAACAGGTGTATTTAAAAGTTGACTATAAAGATGGAATATTTCCCTCAACTTTATAAAAGAGGGTGACAAGGATAAGGAAGCCATTGTTAATAAGGAAATGTCCTCATTGTTGTTAGATAATGGAGCTGGATGAGAATATTGGTACTGCCCATGTCTACGGTGTATATGAAACTACAGCTAGTAGCCAACTAGCTTTATTTAGACTTGAAAAGGTCAAATGTCAATCTACTGGTGACCTTTAAAAATTAGTCACGTTACATTTTATTTGTTTAAACTGTACAAAAGTCAGAGGGTAAAAATTCCAGTTTTGCTGTTTCACAGATTAAAAGTTGGGACCTTTTTTTTTAAGTGCATAACCTTCTTGGTTAGCTCTTTCTATGTTTCTATTCATCAGACCTGAGTGTGGTATCAAACTTCTCACTTCACTCTCCCTCAGAACGCAAATATGCGAATTACTCAAAATTATTTTAAGTCACATACATGTACATGTGCTATTTATCATGTTAGCTTGCACAGTGTTTGCAGTTGACAATGATTATCTACATTCTTCCTCCAAGAAGCAGTCATTCATGTTTACCTGAAGTTCATATGGTGCATTTTCCCTCTTGTACGTTCCATAAAAGAAATATTTCATTTTAAAATTATGTATCGTAATATTATTCCTTCAGTTGGATATTTAGCATCTGTTTTTTTAATTATTTAATATTAGTGGTTTATTTTTGCTTACACTTTACTTTTTGAGTTAATGTTTCTGATGCCGCCACATCATTAACATCTGACGTGCTCATCAGTATGTGTGTTGAATGTTCATCCTTCTACCTGTGCTTTAGACTCTTTATAATTATGTCATTAAGCCTTTTTCTCTTAGATGAATGTGGAAACATGAGTATATATTTTATTTTTCTCATCCTATTGTGCCACCCAACTGCTGCACATCAGCTCAGGTTCAACTATCATGTGTTGATAACGACCTGTTGAGAGTGGTTTTCTAAAGCAGGGAGTCCTGTGTGATGGTCTTGGTTCCACTGCATTTGTAAATATGTGGGAGTTGATTGGTGTGTACAGGAAGCTCTTAGACTTGAACGTCAACTTAGTCCCTTCAGCCAACTGTGAGTCTCGCTTTCTGAACTTGCTGTATTGTGAACCTTGTCATTGCTGTTGTTGTTTTGTTTTTTTTTCTACCTAAGATTACTAATGGTTATAGAAAGATGCAGAGAGCTGAGTTTTTTCTGTAGCAAAGAGGAAATTTGAAGCCCAGTGGGAAACCATTTTTAAGTGACCATTGTGCTACCCTCAAACTCTGTTTGTGAATGTGAACTGGACATTTTATATAACGTGAACATAACTTATGAAGTCAAAAAGAAATATTTTTAATGTTTCCTTGTGCAACTCTTGACTTTTTGAGGGGAGCAATGTTTACCTTCAGTGTTTCTTTTCCAGAAATAAAAGAGACAATAAATGTTAACGATCAATTTAAAATTGTAGTTTGTCTCACTCAAACAAAAAAAAGAAAGGAAAAAAAAGTTCAAGTCAAATAGAACTTATGTTCAACATGCATGTGCCCAGAATCGATAGTTTTCCAAACCTTTGCGCATTTAGTCCAAATCAATCTCAAGGAGCAAGAAACAAAGAAGAGTCCAGAGGAGCTAATCAATGTTGTTGCTGTTTATATTCCCTGGGTTCTGCTTGTAGGAGAGCAGAAACTAACAAACATGGTCAACTGGACTTTTAGGCTAGACTAGTTAGGCTCTGAGAGTGGACAGCAGAGGGATTTATTAGTGGAACTACAGAGTGCTCACTGAATCTCAAACATTTTGCTGGAAACACTAAACAAGCTCAGGCAGTTAGTTTTTTTGTTTTTTTTTACAGCAAACTGTAAGTGCACATTCAGACACAAGTCATAATGTCGATGTTGAGGTAAACATGGGTAAAAGCCATTGGCACAAACTGATTTCCTGTGTAACCACAAAGGAAATGTGGAGAGAAAGTGATTTCCTCACTACTTTGTATATTTAATACTGTTACCGCTGGTAATATTTGATGACTGCCTCATTTGAAAACTGCACATGCTTCATGAGTAGGTTATAAAAAAACTGAGGTGGGGAAATTAAAATGTTTATCTTCACTGTAAAAAATAAATAAATAAAAATAAAAGATATCCATGGAAATATAGTACAATGTACTGTTTTAAAATAAAGGAATTTTCCATATTAATTTTTATGGATTTTTTCCATAGTTTTTTTTTTTTTTTTTTAACCATACTTTTTTTTTTTTTTTTTTTTTTTTTTTTTTTTTTAAAAAAAATTTTTTTTTTTCTTATTTTTTTTTTTTTTTTTTTTTTAAAAAAAAAACCCCCTTTTTT
>VUQS01074664.1:4959-15659 GCA_015108495.1 Heterochromis multidens | reverse complement strand
GGTGCATGCCCCCCCCCCACACACACACACACAGATTGGGAAAGGGGGAAGTTGAGGACAGGGAACAACAAAGCACAGGAAATGGCAGCTCACACGGCCAGGACTGAGGGACCATGACATCCTCTGCTGAATATTTTTTATATTCAAGCCTACAAAGATGATACCACGACTCTGTAGCAGGGCAGCATGCCCAAGTAGCAGCTGGTCAATGTGCTCTACATGTCCTGGACATTTATGCAAAAAGATACTCAGGTGAGCATCAGTACTATATCATCAGCATCAAATCCTCCTATCAAACACTTGCTATGCATGGAGGTGATCTCAACTATATCTGGTTGGTACCGCTCCACATCCCACGCAAGCTCAGGTTCATTTGTCACTGTAAATCAGTGTCGCGCATGGCTGCTTTTATATCATACCTTTTTTTCCCCCTGGGTTTCTGGTGTATCGGCCCTGCTGTCACAGGCATGTTATCACAACTCGAGAAATCATCTGTGTCATTTACAGGAAAACTGAATATGTCCTCAGTGTTTGAATTGTAAAATACACTTCATATTACCTTTTCTCCGTCTTTTTTTTATTCTATATTTCTGTGTTTGGTTGACACCAATATTTTTGTCTACGTCAAATCATCCAAGTGAATCTGTGATACTTTTTTTGATCCGGTGACTGTGACATCACATACATTTGTTTTAAAGAAAGCTCTAAATTGAGGAGGGTTAATTCTATAAAAAATTATATATTATTTTGTCCAACCCTGTGAGGTGTCAGTCAAAATTGGCATCTGTCACCAGGTTTTGTGCTTTGTAGGTTTTATTTCAACCTGTGCATCATGTGACTGTGACATGACATCACCTTGTGACATCATACCCTTGATTTCAACATACTATATGCCACATTGGTGTAGCTGACTGTGTCTCACCATGTGAACATAAGTGTAGTGCATCACTGTTTTGTTTTTTTTTTATCATACTTTTATTACCAGTGCATTAGCCCTCCTGTCACCAGCATGCTATCATAACCCATAACTCAAGAAACAGTGTGTCATTTACAGGAGCATTGCATTGCCTCTATCCTTTGCTGTCTGTGTTTGGAGTGTAAAACAAAATGTACATTATCTTGTTTTCTTGTTGTTTATCAGATAATCTGCCCCCTACCATGAGCAGTAAGAAGGAAACTGCGGTCATTGAAAGAGCCAAAGCTTCCTACATTCAAAACATTCAGAGTCACTTTACCACCAATGACCCATGGAGCATGTAGGCCGGTATCACAGACTACAACAGAAGAGACACTGAATGCCACAGGGACCCATCTCTCCCTGATGCTCCAAACACCTTTTGTGCTCATTTTGAAGCCTTCAGCACTTCTAGTATCACAATCACCCTACCACCAGGTGAGTAGCCTCCCAGCATAACCACAGATGTTTTCAGGAGGTTCCTTATGAAAGTCAAGACCCGCAAAGCCACAGGCCCAGAAAACATCCCAGGGTGACACAGATATCACAGATGTTATCACACATTCCTTTATGATCTTGTACTGATGTCAAAATATTGTGTCAGTGCGAAGATTGCAGTGTGTGCAGTTTTGCAGTGAACAGATTGAAATGTTTGCAGTGATTGACATTACCGATTCACAATATGTTTTAACATTCTGACCTGTATGAAGCTGTACCAACACAAAGTGGACTCAGTCACTAAATTTTAAATAGGACACTCCTTGTCCAGCTTTACCTGCTAGAATGCTGCATTTCCATGGATGACAAAGGTCTTCAAGACCATGATCATAATTGTCTTTGATGGCTATGTTGCTGACATCCTGTAAAAGGCAGTGACTCTGTGCTTAGAAGTCAATATACTGCATATATTTACTTAATGTAAGATAAGAACTAGAGACAAAATATACAAAAACTATATTTAAATACATTTCTGGGTCTGAGATACCACAGTTTTTGTGCCTCTCATGTATTGGGTTATTTAACGGTAACTGAGATTTATATTTAAACGTTAAAAAAATATTCATGTATTAGTTATGCTAATACACGAAGAGTCACAAACTGGTCCTGATTCTCAGTGTGATTGCAGAGTATGCGGGCAGCTAAGTTTATCAAGGATAAAATTTTGCTCCAAGCTGGACATAAGTATGTGCATCATCAGAATACATCAGAAAAGCTTGAGATTCTTATTAAACTGTAAAACTAATTCAATAAAAGATAAGAAACAAATCATTTAAATTTAGTAAATTATTACATGTTAAACAATTCAGATACAGTACCTGAACTGAGTCTGAACTGATTATGTTATAAGACTAGAAAGTGCTTAAGGTCAGGAAGAGGAAGCCCCTGGTATCAGTGCCTTTGCCCCTCATGATGTGTCAGGTGTGTAGCTCCTGACTCCTCTGTGTTTTCATTATTTAACTTATTGTTTTTGTGACAAACTTCTAGATTTTGTTGTGTTTCTTTGTTTTCTTTGGTAATAGCAGCTTGGCTGTCTCTTCTAATTTAATTGTTAATAAAAACCTTTATTTTATTGCCAATTTTTCTTCCTTGTATATGGAAAAGGTTGTTGGCTATGATTACTGTCCTTTGTTACGGCTCAGTGCTGATCAGACACACTGGATTCATTTTAAACACTGGTGGAATTTACATGATCAGACATCCAGCTGATGGTGTCATGCACAGAGTCCTGACCTCGATAGAACACCTTTGGGATGAATTAGAGTGGCGACTGCGAGCCAGGCCTTCTCGTCAACATCAGTGTCTGATCTCACAAATGTGCTTCTAGAAGAATGGTCAAAAATTCCCATAAACACTCCTAAACTTTGTGAAAAGCCTTTCCAGAAGAGCTGAAGCTGTTATAGCTGCAAAGGGTCATATTAAACCCTATGGATGTCATGGATGTCAAGAATGGGATGTCACTCAAGTTTATATGCGTGTGAAGGCAGATGAGCGAATACTTTTGGCAATATGTGGTAGAGTACAGTCTGTGTTATGAAAGGAGGAGGAGAGGATGAGATCATCAGGTAGAACAGACTTGAACATCTCTCGGAGAGCAGAGGAGGACAGGAAGTGAGTCAACAGCTGTGTCCTTGTGAAAAACATCAGGGAAAAAGCTTCATTTTCCCTTTAATATCAGATACTTAAAGCTGAAGTGACATTCTGATATATATTAGCTCCTTCTGCCAGTCTTCCAACAAGATCCTGCTGAGATTCAAAGACAGGTAGAGATATCACGACAGTCTTTAATCTGGATTATTAGCTCCTATAAGATTGCTGCCCTGCCTTAAATTGGGGTTCACATTAAGGAATAAATAGCTTTTATAAAGTCATAAATAGTCTGAACAGTAGAGGGCAGCAATGCTGCTAAACAGTGGAGGAATGGACTCGTTTTAATAATTAAAGTAAAGAAAGATACAAATAAACAGAAATAAATTTATTTTCCCAAATACATTAAACTGGGGCTAACCTTAGCTGAAAGCCCAAACACCGGTCTTCACTTCACCAGATTATCTCCACCTGCCCTCCATCTTCGATCCATATTCGAGGTTAAATGCCGGCGGAACGTTTGAGCGGGTTCACCATTTCCACACGGACATATTTGTAACGGAGCAACGTGCCAGGCGATATGGAAGTGTAAGAAAGATGATTTTTTTTTTTAAAAGTCGAAATCTAATTCGCTTTTAATGTCCACGGAGTTTAAATTGATATTTGTATACTGCTTATTTCACTGTGACTAAACGTTGTGGTTGAAGCTGCAGCAGCTGCGTCGCTGTCTTTCAGTTTCCGGTTCAGTTATTGGGACCTGTGTGAGGGTTTTAGCCACATTTTCCAATTAATCTTAACGAGAAGATCATAATAAAGATCCGCTGTAAAGGTGAACAGTCAAACCACTCGAGGATGGTCCATCACGGTGAATAGTCCTTCGCTATTTTACATTATTTCCAAATGTATGTACTCCACAAAATACACTCACGGGCACTTTATTAGGTACACCTGTTCAGCTGGTTGTTAACGCAAAATATCTAATCAGCCAATCACATCGCAGCAACCCAGCATATTTGGGCATGTAGACATGATCAAGACGACCTGCTGAAGTTCAAACTGAGCGTCAGAATGAAGAAGAAAGGTGACTTTGAATGTGGCCTTGTTGTTGATGACAGACTGGTTGGTCTGAATATTTCAGAAACTGCTAATCTACTGGGATTTTCCCACACAGCCATCTCTAGGGATTACAGAGAGTGATCCATAAAGGAGAAAATATCCTGTGAGGAGCAGTTCTCTAGGAGAAAATGCACTGTTGATGTCAGAGGAGAGTGGCTAGACTGTTTTGAGCTGATAGAAATCAACGGCAACTCAAATAGCCACTCGTTTCAACCGAGGTATGTGGAAGAGCATCTCTGAACGGACAACATGTCAAACCTTGAAGCAGATGGGCTGCAGCAGCGCAAGACCTCACTGGGTGTAAGAGCAAGAGCGTGAGGTTACAATTTGCACAGGCTCAACAAAGTTGGACCACAGGAGATTGGAAAAATGTCACCTGGTCTGATGAGTCTCGATTTCCCTGATTAAACTCTAAAAGGAAATTCAGTGAAATATGGACCCATCCTGTCTTAATATTTTCTTGGCACACTTTGGGCCCCTGAGTACCAACTGAGCATCATTTAAACACCACAGCCTACCTGAGTTTTGTTGCTGACCACGTCCATCCCTTTATGACTACGGTGTACCCATCTTCTGATGGCTGCTTCCAGCAGGATGAAGCACCATGTCACAAAGCTCAGATCATCTCAAACTAGTTTCTTGAACATGACGATGAGTTCACTGCACTCAAATGGCCTCCACAGTCACCAGACCTCAGAGCATCTTTGGGATGTGATGGAACAGGAGATTCCCATCATGGATGTGCAGCCGACAAATCTGCAGCAACTGTGTGATGCTGTCATGTCAACATGCACCAAAATCTCTGAGGAATGTTTCCAGCACTTTGTTGAATCTATACCATAAAGAATTAAGGCATTTCTGAAGACAAAAGGGGGTCCAACCTGGAACTAGAAGGTGAACCTAATAAAGTGGCCAGTGAGTGTCTGTGGCACTGCAAATAAAACAAAGTACATCTAAGATTACAGGACATTTAATTTGTAAATAAATAATTTATTTGCACTCGTATACATTAAAAAAACATATTGCACTGTGAACATAAACACTTACTGTGGTTAACCAAAATAATCTAAGTGCAAAACCTCATCATCCACCTTTTAGTGTTCAGTCACATATAACAGTAGTCAGTGACTGCAGGCATCTCAGATGACAGGTGTTATCATGTGACCTCGGTAACACCTGGGAAATGGCTGCTTACTAAATGAAGACTGAATGAAAACTTCCAAATCCACTAAGATAACCCTCATAAACAAATGCTTATATGTGCCCTTTTTTTTTCTTGTTCTCAGGAAAAATGCTAATGCTGCTATGCTCAGCAATTATGAGGTAAGGTCATATTTTCCTCACTGTCTTCCATGTTTTTGGTGGTCAGTTAAAAGAATAATTTGTCAGGCAGATGACACTTTTTGTTTTTTTGTGTGCGTTTCTCAGGTTTTCCAACTCCTCACAGACCTGAAGGAGCAGAGGAAGGACAGCGGGAAGCACAAACACAGCGCCGGGCAGCAGAACCTCAACACCATCATGTATGAGGTCAGCGCACTTCCTCTGCATCACCTTGTGTGCCCCTTGTATCATATTTACACATTTTTTAGAAGCATAGCCACAGTTTGGTTTGCATTTCCACACAGACGCTGAAGTACCTGTCAAAGACGCCCTGCAGCAGACAGAGTCCTGAGATCGTCAAGGAGTTTCTCACCACTATGACGCCTCACAAACTCACCAAGTCCGTAAGATCAGACAGTCACATTGCCTGTCATCCTTTATGTTTTCAAGAGGACTTTATAGACTGCATAAGACACACAGTTCCTTTTAGATGAAGACTAAATGTGCACGTCATTTTTCCCCACATCAGGGCAGAAAAACTGCAGCTACTGAACCACCGGCCTCAGACTGCAGTGGAAATTCAGCTTGTGAGTCTCTTTACATTAAATTGTATCACCATATCTATTTATATTTATTATTAATTAAACTGTGTACATTTAATTAGAAGTGGCTCTGTATACTTAGGGTCACTTAAAGAATAGGTCTGCTGATATTCTGCTTTTTTTTTTTTTTTTACTGTCAAGAAATTTCACAAAAATCCAAAGCAATGAACTAAGTGAGGTCTGGGCAACATTTTTTTTTAATTTTTTTATATCAGTCTCAGTGAGGTAAATGAGGGGCCACACACTGAATAATTTAACTGAAACTTCATAAATTTGGTAAACACGGCAGATTATTCTACAATAGCTCTGGGTCCCAGTTTTAAAAATAAAGAACTCTGTTATAAAACGTTGACCTTTACCATTAGAGTACATGTATTAGGCCGGGACATTGTCTGAAACTGTCCTTTTTCACATGTAGCACACAGCAGGAGTTAGTCCATTTGATAGCCGTTCTATCTAGGGGAAATACTCAGTTTGATTTAGATGAGGGTGCAGCGTGGGTAGATGCTGCAGGAGGGAGCACACATGCTCGACGTGAATTCACCGGACAATAATCTGCATAATTGGAACATCACAAAGACTTTGTTCTAGTGGCCTGGCAGGTTAAAGACTGTTTAATGTTCAATCTGATCAAGTGTAACATTTATGTTCTCACATGCAGCTCTGTCAGCTGATGTCTACAGACATTCAGGGCTGTAGCTGGTGTGTACACATCCAACCACTTTTATCCAGACAGAATGGAAAAATAAAGTGACCGTCACATTTGAACTGATGTTATTTTATTACGATGAACATGGGCAGTGTAGTTTGTTCTAACGCACCTCCATGACCTGCTGCAGGAAATACTCTGTATCTGAAGCCAGAAATAGTCCCTCCAAATGTACCTTCTCATTTTTGAGTAGTTTCTGTTAAAACTGCATTTTCTCACTTTTTAGTAAATTGTTTAAATAATAAAAATAAACTGTGGGGTAATGGCTCACTTTAGAAAGAATGGATGGAAACACACTTTTGTTTTTTCATAGGCTTTCTCAACTATAACAACAATAATAGATAAATGTCAGCTTTGTTCTGTCCAAATCTGATCTGTGATCAACAGAATGCTTTGCCTTATTACACATCAATAGTCAAAATGGCCACTTTTGAAATACAAGGCTCCATTGATTCCATCATCGAAGAAAAAAAACCCCAGTGTCAAACTTGTTGATTAGTGGGTCATTTCAACTGTCAGAATCTGTGTCACTGGAGATGCAATCACAGATGAAAATAACATGTCCAGCTTGCATATGAAAGTCAATAGATTGGAGTGTCCCTGCAGCAGTCAAACTGTGTAAAAAGTGTAGTTTGAGTTGTTCTTTGCCACAGCAGAATGTGCTAAATAATGCACTGATGAAGTGAGGCTGTTGAGTCTGAAACAGTGGTTGACGCAGAGGTCACTGAGTAGCTGTTCTAGTGCTTTTAATCATATCACATGGTTTTCATCAGCCAATAGAGTTTAACAGTTTTCGTTAAACTGTAGATCTTTTACAGATCTCTTCCCGGTTTTTCTGGGCACTTCAGGGACTCATTGTCCCTGTTGGACATTCAAGCGTCTAAGTTTCCATGAAAGCTGTCAAACTTCATCTACTGATAGAATTCAAAGCTTTAGAACAAAGAAATAAATCAGAAAATCACTACAAACAGAAGATAAAACCAGTTCAGTAAGCTCTAGTGTTGCACTGTCTTAAGTTTCTTTCTGTGTTCAGCTGGTAGAAGAGAGTGAAGAGCGCTTATCAGAGGAGCAGATTGAGGAGCTCATCCAGACAGTCGCAGACGTCCTACCGGGCGACCCTGAGCAAGAAAACGCAGCTCCAGCAGATGCAGAGATGGAGGAAGGCGGCGAACAGTCATGACACTGTGACAGGCCAGAACTGGAGATAAAGCTAAAATTACTGCAGAACTGGATGGACTGTGATCATTTGCGTGATTGCTTGAACTGAGCAGCATGCTGAAAGATAGGATACACAGTGGCTGCCCGACCACAGGTTGAAAGGACCTTATTATATAATTCACATCAAGTTGACTTTTTGTATAAACGGAAGAACAGATACTGATTCTTTCTGATTTACATTTATGTGCATACATGCTATATAGCTGCATCAAATCAAACATACACACTTTCATATGTGTAGGGTTTTGGGCAGCGTGTCACAGTTTGGACTTGTTTTGCATCTGACGTGTCTGATTTATATTTCCCACACAGATACAGCCACCTATTAAACTTTCATTATATTATTTTTGGTTTCTGACCTAATGTCAGTCATCACTTTCTACCATGGTGCTTCTGTTGCTGTGATTTTTCTGTGCTGTAATATCATTCAGTCATGCAATTAAACTTAGGCTGGTGCAGCATAACTGTAAGGTCAAACAGTATGATTAGACGGTGTGGTAACAAAGAACAGTAGGAGGCAGGAGGTCATTATTCAGCTGTTATTCACAGTTTGAGATGCTATCTTTTTAAAAACATGCTGACATTTTCCTGTTGCAGCGCAAAGAGATGTAACAGCTGAAATACGTCTGCAGCTGTTTGTCACTTTGGATGACACAGGAAAGTTACTGCCACTATGCCTGCTTTCAGAAAAGGCTGCAGGGCTTACCCTGAATGTTGGCGTGCTTTAGGAAATATATAAAATAAGGACAATCAGCCACTAGTGAAAAACCACCTCAGTGTCAGTGAATGCAGAAAAGCACCCTTGATGCCTCAAACACAACATATTGTTCGTTCTGTTTTGTGTAAATGTTTTAGGTTAATATTTGTAACTACATATTTAAAATTCCTTAAATATATTATTGCTGTTGGTACTGCAGGGCATTTTTTCACAGAGATGTTTCTGTAACCACTCAGAGGTTACACAAGATATAAACTGCATGCTTTATAGCACTAACTGTTTAACCACAGGTCCTGGATCAACTCCTGTTTTTCAGTTTTTGTGTTGTAGTAGAGGAAGGATGTGCTGGTTAGACTCATGTATGTTTCTGCTTTTGGCTTCCTGTTAACATATCAGATCAGTTTCCTGTGCTTACTAAGTACCTTGTCAAGGCAGGACACCAGAGCAAAGTGAACACTGATTTTGGATCTAAGAGCGATCATCTAAGAGCTCCAAGTGACATTCTCTTCATTGGTCATTCTTGTAAGTGCAAAAAGGAGGGAAACTTTATTAAATAGTGAATTTTTATATATGAAAATACAGTGATTACAAAAAGTAGATCACTGGTTTTGTAATCATTGTAATTTTCATGAAATCATTCTTCTGACTTTATCCAATTTTACTATACTTTTAATTTAGTACTGCAGCAAATACTGGGATTAAATGAGAAAAAGTTGAAGTAGGCAACATGTTTTTGGCATCTCTGGAAGAAAATGGTCTGCTGCTGCTGTAGTCCATCTGCTTTAAGGTTTGACATATTGTGCATTTAGAGATGCTCTTCTGCATATCCTGGTTGTAATGTGTGGTTAATTAAGTTACTTTTGCCGTCGTACCATGCATTTTTGCACAGAGAACTGCTGCTCGCTGGATATTTTCTCTTTTTCAGACCATTCTCTGTAAACCCTAGAGATGGTTAGGTTGGAAAATCCTAGCAGATCAACAGTTTCTGAAATACCAGCACCAACAAGAACCACCAAAGTTCCAGAAAACCGTTTTCTTCCTCATTCTTATGGTCTGTTTGAACTCCAGCAGGTTATCTTCACCACATCTACATGCCTAAATGCATTGGGTTGATGCCTTCTGGTTGGCTTCCTAATGAAGTGGCCTGAGAGAGTCTGTATATAAAGGAAAAGCCCCTAATTAATTTACTAGATTTTTTTTTCATCACCTCAGTACTTATTTCATTTATTATTGATGTATCTCATGACTTATCCATGGACTTGAGTCGATATTTTATATTTTATTTATTGGTTGTTGACAGGTTTACTTGTGTAATTTGGTCACACATGGTCCTCCACAAAGACCTCAATATATCATAAAGACGACTGTAAGGGTAGCCAAAAATCTCTTCCTAATGAAACGATGGGTAAATTAAATGAGGCGGTTTTAACCTCCTTTAAATCCCACACTCTGATTAAATTTCCCCGGTGGGCTTTTACTGAGAGCATACAAATCGATAAGGTAAAGTAATTCTTGCCTCCAGTGTAACGACTTTGCCTCGCTTATTGCGGCGGAATTGCCCTTTAACGCCTCCACCAATCGGAATCGTCCAAGCAGATGCGTTGTAGAATTGAGAGCGCTGCTCGTCCAATCAGCGGCCAGCTTTCCCTGCCTGCCTGTGCTCGTATCCACTGTTTTTCTACCCCCTCTCTCTCTCTCTCGCTCTCTGTGTGAACATTAGATACAGCTCGACTTCTCACGGAGCAAAGTTAGGAAATGCTGTAGACACCACGGCGGTGACCTTCGCCCATAGATGAGAGAAAACACCGATGTGTGTGCTGGGGGGGACAGAGGAGCTGTCTGTCTCTGGCTCTCTGGCTCAAAGTCCATGTGTGTTTTTTCTTCCGATTTCGGCTGGTGAGTGAACACCATTTTTTTTTTTTTTTTTTTTTTTTTTTGGTAAAAAATTTTTTTTTTTTTTTTTTTTTTATATTTTTA